>VUQI01031344.1:0-12075 GCA_015106735.1 Paratilapia polleni
GAGAGCATGCCAAGACGCATGAAAGCTGTGATTGCAAATCAGGGTTATTCCAAATATTAATTTCTGAACACTTCCTAAGTTAAAACATTAGTAATGTGTTGTTTAAAAATGAATATGAAGTTGTTTCTTTTTTGCATTATTTGAGGTCTGAAAACACTGGACCTTTTTTTGGTATTTTGACCATTTTTTCATTTTCTGCAAATAAATGCTCTAAATGAAAATATTTGTATTTGGAATTTGGGAGTTATGTTGTCAGTAGTTTATAGAATAAAACAAAAATGTTAATTTTACTCAAACATATACCTATAAATAGCAAAATCAGAGAAATTGATAATTTTGCAGTGGTCTCTTAATTTTTTTCAGAGCTGTATATACAGAAGTAGAAAGTGTTGTTTTTTTATTCTTATGTGTCAAACAGTTAATAGAAGTTGTCATACACTGTGAATGAAAACCTGAGAACTTTTACCAGGTAACAGAAAATTGCGGTAGCAAGTTGATATTCCTTTGTACTTTGGGATTATATTTGGGCCCTTTATTTGTTTTACAACAAGGAAGCTTTATATTTGGCAATTTAACATTTTTACATATAGGAATAACCCATAGTGACACTGTGATGTGCCTGCTGATAAGTCCTGTGAAGCATATGTATTCTACTGATAGCTCAAGGACAGTGGCAGATATGTACTTGCTAAGAGTTCACCATAAATTTCACATACAATATAATGCCTGAATTTCTTCCTGGGTAGCCATATTCAGGTATATAACTGACGAAGTTGTTCGGGACACTTGTCTCAAGCAACATCTTAAAAATTACTGCACTATTTTTTACTAAGTTGAAGAAATATTTAGCCAAACTAATCCAAAAGTTTCAGTATTTCCACTCATGCAGCAGCAGAAATACTTTTGTCATAGGTTTAAACCTTGTCATCAACTATCTTATAGTCTAACACCATTTCTGTGAATAATGCGAAATCATAAAAAGAAAAACAAAGAAACAAAAATGTATTTTCTTACTAGAAGAAATACTTGCAACTGCCAAAAGACAAATAGCCTACTTTTAGGCTGTTAATTCCTATTTTAAATTATCTAAATAAAGTCATAGACATCTGAGGCATTATGATTTTGTGCATTTTTGGAGCTTTTTCGTGTTTTTACAATTACGCTGCTGTGACAACATAACTGCTTTACATTTTAATTGAAATCCATCCTGTGTAATTATAGAAATGCCTTTTCTCCCTCTTCTTCCTCTGTCAGCACATCACGTTTGTGTATAATTATAAATATTTTTCCACTATTATTTGTTAGAATTGCAGATGATTTGTTAGAATACAGCTCATGTGGGAACTGATGGAAATGAACTTGTAGATTAATATGTAAACAGGCTTTAATGCTGGAGGTCATGAAATACCAAAGCCAAATAGAAGTTAAATGAAAAATTACAACAATGTAACAGGAATAATGAAAGTAAAGGGAGAGATTTAGTTTCTCACTAGTTGGTAAAATAAAACAAGGGAAGTAGGAGAGTTCATTGATTACTATATATATGTGTGTGTGTGTGTGTGTGTGTGTGTGTGTGTGTGTAATAAATATGGAGAGGATGGGGGAAATGTTAAAATATTAGATAAAAATAACCATTTATTTGAGTTCTCTTTGTATACCTATCTGTGAATGCAGTAATCCTTTCGGACCAGAGGCAGCGCTTTCGCACTGGTACATCTTGCTACCGCCATACGAAGAAGAAGAAGAAGGATTGTGGGATTGCAATGGCTGCTCCCTCATCTGTAAACATACGCACTGAGTTTACGAAAGCCGGCGGTTAGTCATTTTCCTGGAATCCATTGGTGCTCATTTGCGATTCATTTCGTGGCCCACAAGTTGGCCTCTAATGTTTACGTTCATGTGAGAGCGTCTGCATGTTACAGTGACAGAAAGACGCGGCAGTTTTCCACAGCTTTTCCTCCTTGTCCGGACAGTAAGACCTCGGAGGCTAGCTAAGGCTAGCCGCTCAGACTGAGGTACGTGATAGTTTAACTTTTTGTAAATTGTAATAATCTTACCAGCGGGCTCTTTTATGAGTCAGAGTTAGATGCTTAAACGTAGACGTGAGCTTAACTAACACAATACCAACTACTGCGGGAACGTGTAATGCCTCAAGTTAATGTTTAATATTACTAACGTGAAACTAACGCTGGAAAGCTACAGTGATCTTAAAGTAAATGTAAAAAATATATGGATTAGTTATGGCTTAGTACAGAGTTATTTATTTCCTTTTGGATCTACGTAAAAAGTATTATCATTGGAGGGGATTTTTTTTAAATCAATAATTGTTTAATGTTCTCTGGGGTTTGGATTATTGGTTGAAGTCTACCTTTGACTCTGAAAACGTGTAATGTACATTAATCGCAGTCATCCTATAGCCAAGGCATGACAAGGCCTATTTATATAGCACCTTTCAAACACTACAGCCATTCAAGGTGCTTTACAAGGTAAAATTAAAACCAAAGATAAAAGAGTGGGGAAAAAATTGTAGTAATAATAACAGCAACAACAATAAAACTAACAAAAGATAAAAACAACCATAATAACAATGATGGTACAGCTACCCGATTAGTTAAAAGCAGTAGTGAATAAAACAGTTTTTAGCTTCTTTTTAAAAATAGGTAAGGTTGGAGACAATCTGACCTCAGTGGGTAGTTGGTTCCAGCTATGAGCAGCATAGTGGCTAAATGCGTATAGACACAGCGATGAATTATAAACATTACTGGTAATTTTTTAAAATGAGAAATAATATTAAATAACTGCTAGTGCCACCCTGGGCAGCTCAGTGAGGCCTAAAGTAATGCAATTATGTTATTAAAGGTGAAGTCCTGAGCAACAAAAGTAGCACTGCAGATTTTCACCTCCTTCTCATATCATCATTTCTCCACAGATAATGGATGATGATGTGTCAATGCATAGGCTGGAAGGATCCAATCCAACTGCTCAAGTTGGAGGTCTGATTGTAAAGAAGAAGAGTGCTGCTGCAGAGCCCCATGTTTTTCGGGCACCCACTCCACGCACATCCTTACTGGGCTTGGATCTTCTGGCAGCACAGAAAAGGAAGGAGCGTGAGACTAAGGAACAAGCAGAGTCTAGTGATGATGACAGTAATAGAAAGAAGTCAAAGGTTTCCTCCTACAAAGACTGGGAGGAAGGTAAAAGTGACTCTGGGTCTGATGAAGAAGACGATGATAAGAATAGCAGTGCTAAAAAGGAGAGGTGAGTGTGAAATTACATTTTTTCATTTTAGTTTTTATTTTATGAGCTTTAAAAAAACCTTCATTGTGGCTTGTGTAAAACATTTTTACAGTCTGCTATTTTTAGAGTCTAGTCCTATGTGGCACCATGACTTACAAACAGACAAATTTTAGCTCTCTACTGTTATTAGTTTACTCATAAAAAATATTTTTGGGATAAAGTTAGGGGCATTTTCAAGCCTTTTCTGAGCAGCATCTCATTTTCAAAAAGCTATATCTAGAGAACTGCTTAAGCTAAATCATTCCAAATATCTGCTGCTATGACTTCAGTAATTTCAAAAGTGTAGCTGAAGTTAAACATAAAATTCTGAGAGCTTGACTTTGCTTGAAAATTTGATAGTATGGCCTACAATACTATATTTTAAGGCCTGTACAAAGAACAAGTTCAAAGATAGGGGGTTGAAATTTGTAACACAGATTCCCATATATGATGTGTACTCTATACCATGAAACTACTCAAATCTAATGAATGGAAGCTTAAAAAAAAAAATAAAAAATTAAAAAGTATTTTCATGCAAGTTTATTGTGATATTCCAAAAAAATGACATCATCTAGCAACTTCAGTTTGACTTTTCTAGAGAGATTTGATGTCTGGTAGTAACATATCCAAACTTTGTGATGATGTTCTGCCTCACTTTCCCAAAACGAATTTTTGAAACATTCATATTTTTGTTTACAGGCAGCATCCACAGCCTCAGAGTGTATATTGTAATACTTTTCATAAGTTTTTTTTATGATTTCATGATAGAGAGCTTAAATTCCATAATGTGTGTCTCATGTACTAGGATAAATTATATATGAACTATTACCCCAGATGTGGAATGACCCAATAATCATAAGATAATGTACAGTATAAATAAGGTACTTTCGGCTTCTCCCTTATTTTCCAAGGGGTCACCACACACATTTAATTTGGCACAGATTTAACCCCGGATGCCCTTCCTGACACAACCATCCCATTTATCCGGGCTTGGGACTGGCACTAGGAGTATACTATCTTGTGACTCCAAGGCTGGGTTTTTCTGTCTCCAACCAGTCTCGAACTGGGGTCTTTCACATGCTAGGCGAGTGTGTTAACTACTACACCATGTAGCCACTAATGTACAGTATAAATAATGTTGAACATTTTATTTTTATGTTGGCAGCAGGAAGTATCGTGTGACTGGTTCTGAGACGCCCTCCAACCCTGGAGGGGTCAGCGAAGAGTTCAGACGCAGACACCAGCAGAGGGAGAGAGACAGACGCGAGCATGGAGTCTATGCCTCCTCTAAAGAGGATAGAAACAGAGAGAGAGACAAAGAAAGAAGCAGAGATAAGGGCAGAGACCGACGCAGTGAAAAAGGTGATTCTAAAGATCATTTTGTTTTGTAGTAGTCATAGTATTTTAATAAAGGTAGACTTTTGGATTTGGTCCAGCATGATTTTAGCAAAAGTATTTGTAAGAAAGAACCTCTCAAAAGTGAAGATCTTCATGCTTACTTTTCATCATACTTTTGTAAATTTGATGCATTTTGGTCTCAAACTTTTTTTTGATGGACACATAATTTTTATGTAATTTATTTATTTATGTAATGGTGAATGAATCAGGTTTTTGAAAACATAAATTGTAGATTGGTTGACAATGAAAGCAAATGTTAGATCAGTTGAGGATGTTGAGATTAACTCTCCTTTGTCTTTGTCTGTCAGATGAACGAGAGGGCTATAGCCGTGGCAGCAGCAGCAGCCGGTCAGACCGTTGGGAGCGCAGCGAGAGGGGTGAGCGCTCGCAGAGGGACGGCTGGTCCGACCGGATCAGCCGGGGTAGTAAGAGAGATGAACCCCAAACGCCACAGAATCGTCCCAGAGGTTGCTTTGTTTTTGTTTACTTCTACTTGATTTTGTAAGTTTTTCATGCACAAAAAAATCACATATTTAATTGGTTCACTTAACTTATTTTGCTTTTACATAGATTCTTTCACTCCCTCACGCTCCAACTGGGATGAGGATGACAGTGGCTATGCCAGTTCAAGGCATTCCCAGTGGGAGTTGCCATCCCCTGCCCCATCTCACAAAGAGTCAGTCCGCTCGGAAAGAAGCCATCGCTCTGGCCGAGAGAGTGAGAGGAGAGACAGGTAAGCAACTGGCATTTATTTTATCTTACATTTTTATGACCCCAAAGCTTTACATTTATTTATTTTTTTTGTACTCAAAGTTGACATTAGAATTGTAACCACACATAGTACAAGATATTAACTTGCATAAGGATAATTTTTAGCTACAAATGCTACTTGCTTTTGGCAGCATGGCTATTCATATTTTATAATACATTTTTCAGCTCTGTGATGCATGTTGTCACCTTTTTGTATCAAAAGTATTATGATCAAACTGTTATGTCCAGTTCCTTAGATTTACCTGATGCTTTTGTATATCCTCACTGTCAGTGTTACTCATTACATTTTAAATAAAATACTTAAATGCTTAACTGCCACTTGATGCTGACATCACATTTATCTGCTGTGGGTTTAGATCAGTTAGAGGTCGTTATGCTGACGACACACCCCTGCCTACCCCATCCTATAAGTACAACGAGTGGGCCAATGACCGAAAGCATTTGGGTTCCACACCTCGTTTATCACATGGAAAAGGTACTGTTCAAAAAACTGCCAATTATACTTGCATTCAACATTAAATTATAGTATGCCTGAGAACTTTTCTTTCTTCGTCTTTTCTTCAGGGAGGAGAGAAGATGGTGATGGAGGAATTGTATTTGATAACGAGGATGAGAAAGAACAGTGGGAGGAGGACCAGAAGGTGAGTATCACAGTTATCACTTTTTCATGCCTTGCATAAGCTATTATAAGAGTTTTTTCTGTTATCTGATTGTTTCACTGAATTGCAGCAAGCTGACAGAGATTGGTACATGATGGATGAAGGCTATGATGAGTTCCACAACCCTTTCACTTCCACCTCTGACGAATATATAAAGAAGAGAGAGCAGATACTTCAGAAGCAGACTCAAAAAAGAATATCTGCCCAGAAGCGACAGATCAATGAGGTACAGCCACTGTGCTTCACACAAAGTCAGAACTGTACACTTGCATGCAACGGCACATCTTGTATGCATGCTTGGATGCATATCTTTTTAGTGCCTCTCTTTGTGTTGGTATATCTTTGTAACCAGCTGTGATTCTTGTTGCAGGATAATGAACGGTGGGAGACCAACCGTATGCTGACCAGTGGCGTGGTGCAAAGGTTGGAAGTGGATGAAGACTTTGAGGAGGACAATGCTGCTAAGGTTCACCTGCTGGTTCATAACCTGGTCCCGCCCTTCCTGGATGGAAGAATAGTCTTCACTAAGCAGGTAAAAAACACAAGTTTATGTATAAAGGCCTCCTGTTATTAAGATTTACAGCCTCTTAGATATCATATTTGTCTCACAACTATACTTGAGGAGATTCTTACCAATTTTAGTGTGTATATGTGTGCGTTTCTTCTCTTGCAGCCAGAGCCTATCATTCCTGTGAAAGATGCTACTTCTGATATGGCCATCATCTCCCGAAAGGGCAGCCAGCTTGTCCGTAAACATCGTGAGCAGAAAGAACGTAAGAAGGTATGCTGGACATCCAACTCAAATTAAACAGCAAAAGAGACTTGGTGATGCTGTTCCACACATATATACATTATATAGACACTTAGTATAGACCAACTATAACAATAACAAATTACTCTGATTGTAATACTTTAATCTATTAATTGCTCTGTAAATCTTTTAATATTAGGTAAGATGTCACATTCATTGTATAGTTTGGTACAATTTTGTAGGAAGTCAGTTAATATCCAGAACTCTAACAAACTGAATTAATATACAAATAAATGGTAAAAGGGTTTGCCATTGAACTCATGTCTAATAATGTCTCTGTTGTCCAACATCCCTTCAGTAAATTAATAATCACCTTTTCTGGTTAGTTAATGCCATTTTCAATGTAAACCACCACTAATGAGGTGAAACAATCTGACAAATCTGACACCAGATGCTCTGCTCACTCTTCTTCTCAACTGAATGTGTATGCAATTTGCAATCTGTGCTTTCAGTTAATTAATTATCAGAATAACTATGTTTTCAGGCACAGCACAAACACTGGGAATTGGCAGGCACCAAGTTGGGGGATATCATGGGTATCAAGAAGACAGAGGATGAAGACATGCCAGGGGGCAAAGCCGTAGGAGAGGATGGCAAAGTAGACTACAGGTGACCTGACGAACACTTTTCCTTTCATAATAATCTGGCTTGTAGCACTGAAGTGTAGTGTTTGTCTGACCTGCCATATTCATTTTTGGTTGCTTTACAGAGCGGAGCAAAAATTTGCAGACCACATGAAAGAGAAGAGTGAGGCCAGCAGTGAGTTTGCTAAGAAGAAGAGCATTCTGGAGCAGAGACAGTACCTGCCTATCTTTGCTGTCAGACAGCAACTTCTTAACATCATAAGGTACTGATACCAAGATCATGTTCATCACTCTCCACAAATCCAGTTTTATACACAATAAAACTTAAAATGTATTTTACATTACATCAAAAAATGAGGGATGTGCACAATTAGCCTTTCAGACAAATATATTTGTTTAGACTAGTCAAATAAGTAATTTATTACATTTCTTTTACATTTAATGAACTATGAAATTAGTCACTAGACACGTCCCTTTTAATGTTTATCTGTGTTTACTGCAAACTACAGGGACAACAGCATAGTGATTGTTGTTGGGGAAACCGGCAGCGGGAAGACGACCCAGCTGACCCAGTACTTGCATGAGGATGGTTACACCAGCTACGGCATGGTGGGTTGTACTCAGCCTAGAAGAGTCGCTGCCATGAGCGTGGCCAAGAGAGTCAGCGAGGAGATCGGCACCAACCTTGGAGAGGAGGTAAAGCCAATTGGCTGGAGCTATGTTACATATGCTGTGTAACATTGCCATCTAGTGGGCAAAAGTAAAATATCTGGTTTGTCAGTGATGTGGAATTTGGCAGAGAATGAAATGATCCACTTGAGGTGTTAGAAAATTAAGACTAAAGGGGAAAACAATTTTTTAGAGGTTTTTAAAAAATACTGTCTTACTTCTAATAGTGAGATTTAGCACTATGTTTGCTTTAATTGCTTTTTTCCCCTTGTTATTAAAATGAATACCAGTGCATGTCGAACAGTAGTATTTATTGTGGTAAAGTTCTCTCAAGTTTTTTTCCATACATAATCTTACCTGATTGTTTCCATTAGGTGGGTTATGCAATCCGCTTCGAGGACTGTACATCAGAGAAAACACTGATAAAGTACATGACAGATGGAATCCTGCTCAGGGAGTCACTGAGAGAGTCAGACCTGGACCACTACAGTGCTGTTATAATGGACGAAGCTCATGAGCGCTCCCTGAATACTGATGTGCTGTTTGGCCTGCTGCGTGAGGTCAGTACAAAACTATCTAACATACTTTTGTGAGAAGACTACTCTATAATGTCAAGCAAGCACTTCACTTTTGTTTAATTTTTCCCTATCAGGTTGTGTCTCGACGCACTGATTTGAAACTCATAGTTACTTCTGCAACCATGGATTCTGACAAGTTTGCGTCATTTTTTGGCAACGTACCTATATTCCATATTCCAGGGAGAACATTTCCAGTCGACATATTGTTTAGCAAGGTAGGTTTATTTTTTCATTTATTATTCCTTATTTCAGGTATTACTCCTCATCTGTGAATTGTCTCATTGTCTTTATAAGACTAACATAGATATAAAAATGCAGTCATCTTGGCATGTAATGTGTTTAATAAAACACAGTGTGACAGACTAAAGAGAAGTAAAGTTATGTTGTTGTTTTTTAAACACACAGCTTTCAGTTTGTGAAATATAAAAACAATACATATACTGTGTAAAATCTGACTGATTTGCTGTGTTGGCTGCTGTGTAGACACCTCAGGAGGACTATGTGGAGGCAGCTGTGAAGCAGGCATTGCAGATTCACCTTAGTGGGATGGTGGGAGACATCCTCATTTTTATGCCTGGGCAGGAGGATATTGAAGTAAGTAACATGGCTGCTATTAGGTTTCAAACTGTGTGGGTTTTTTTTGTGTGTGTTCTCACAGGAATCAAAGTATTTCCTTGTTCTTGCAGGTGACATCAGATCAGATTGTGGAGCGTTTGGAAGACTTGGAGAATGCTCCTCCTCTAGCTGTGCTACCTATTTACTCCCAGCTCCCATCTGACCTCCAGGCTAAGATCTTCCAGAAGGTTTTTATTACTTGTGAATGAATTCCTAATTTTACACAAACTTATATGCTTCTGAAACATGGATAACCCTCGGCTGATTGACTTTATTTCATCCCTCGCTAGGCTCCAGATGGTGTGAGAAAATGCATAGTTGCTACAAACATCGCTGAGACTTCCCTCACTGTGGATGGAATCATGTTTGTTGTGGATTCAGGCTATTGCAAACTTAAGGTATCTGACTTGCACTGTAAAAGAAAATTGTGCCAATATTTTTAAAGTTATAAATGTTGAAAGATAATTTTCCTGTTATGGTATTTAAGAAAACTGATGCCATTGCTGCCCCCCCCCCCCAACAGGTTTTCAATCCTCGCATTGGAATGGATGCGCTCCAGGTTTATCCCATCAGCCAGGCCAATGCCAACCAGCGTGCTGGCCGAGCAGGACGTACAGGACCAGGGCAGTGTTACAGGTAATACTCGGGCCCTTGTCTGCTTTGTGCATACCGTGGGTTTGTGCAGTCACAAACACATTCACATACCAGGATTTGTGAGCTGGAATTAGTGCATAGTTAACAGTTTTTTAAATCCTTTTTTTCTTGTTTTCAATACTGAGGGTCTGTTGATCCTTCAAGAGGGAGGATATTCTTATGCTGTCTCTTTTATAGCCTTCTCACAGTAGGTACATACAGTCCAATTCCACATTACAATTGTAAATTTATTTTTGGCTGAATGGTACATTGTTCAGAAACAAATCACCCAGGGTTAGGATTAGGGTTTTATTGTGTTTCTGCTTTCCCAAAAATGTTGCATCATTCTGGTGTAACTGTGTGTTAATGTGTGTTTTCTTCCTTCAGTCAGCTGATATCAGTGGTGTTGTCAAATGGTGTTCTTAGAGTTCTGGATGTGTGACATGGCCATGCTTTCAAGACAGTCAGAGGCAGTAAAGGAGCGAGAGTGCCAGAAGCCTAATCTCCAGAGGATTTCATGCAGTTTAACTCTGTTTATATGGCAGGGAAATGTGCCACAGGAGATCTCGTCAGAGTTTTTACTTGACCTCTCGCTCTTTTGCCATATTAACTTAAGTAGAGACTGGGTGACACACATACACATAGTGAAGCATTTTGTGTCCCTAATGAGGTGTGATCCTTATGAAAGCCCACATATGTTCAGATAAATCCTGCCCACCTGCTTTTAACACACAAGCTCACAAAAATATACAAAGAATCAGTCTTGGAACAGCTTTACACAGCACAGTCGAGGTGTTTGAATAGCTGCGTATATGAGAGAGCACAGAGATTCACGCTGGTTTACTCAGCTCGTGTGGAGAATTCCCTGTTCAAAGATCCTTTGAGCGTGTGTGGGTGCCCACAGTAGCTGTTTCTGCAGGCACCCACACACAAGCTCAAAACCTTCAATGTTCAAATCATTCTGTAATTATAAGCACCTACACCAGATAGCTGAAAAAAATACTTTAACCCATACTCAGGAAGTTTCCCAAAATAAACTGTAACTTCTTGAATTTTCCTTTACGGTCCATAAATATTTGGACAGTGATACTTTAGCTTTAATTCGGGGGGTTTAACAAACGTATTGTGTTAACTGTCTAGGAATTAAAGTCATTTTATACATTTCCCACATTTTCAAAGGCTCAAAAGTAATTGGACAATTGACTAACAAGCATTTTCGTGGCCATGTGAGGTCTGTTCCCTTGTTATTCAGTGCCTAATGGCCATTAGGCTGAAAATCGAAAATAAACCTATCAGAGAGATAGGAAAAACTTCAAGAGTAGCCACATTAACAGTCTGGTACATTCTTAAAAAGAATGAATGCACTGACCAGCTCAGCAACACCAAAAGGCCTGAAAGACCACAGAAGAGAATTAAAGTGGATGATTGCAGAATTATTTCCATGGTTAAGAAAAAAACATCACATCTAACCAAGTCAAGAATACTCTTGAGGAGGTAGGCGAATCATTGTCAAGGTCAAGAGGTCAATCAAGAAACACATTCATGAATGGAAATACAGAGAATTTACGAGGTGCAAATCACTGGTTACACCCAAGAACAAGAATGTCAGATTAGACTTTGCCAGAAAACATCTAAAAGAGCCTGCACGCTTCTGAAAAAAAATCTTTGGACAGATGAAATCATGAATAACTTGTACCCGAATGATGGAAAGAGAAAAGTGAATGATAAAAAGGAAAAGGAAAAAAAGAAAATGTATGTGAAAGTATGATCAGAAGCATATCACATCTTTCAAACATGGTGGAGGCAATGTTATGGCATGGGCATGTATGGCTGCTACTGGAATTGGGTCACTAGTGTTTATTGCTGATGTGACTGCTGACAAAAAATAGCAGGATGAATGATGAAGTGTGCAGGCCTATACACTCTGCTCAGATTCAGCCAGATGCTGCAAAGCTGATCAGACAGCACTTTACAGTGCAAATGGATAATGACCCAAAGCATACTGCAAAAGCAACCCAACAGTTTCTCAAGGCAAAGAAATGAGATATTCTTCAGTGGCCAAGTCAGTCACCTGATCGCTA
>VUQI01031344.1:28061-40006 GCA_015106735.1 Paratilapia polleni
TGGGGGGAAAAGGGGAAAAAAAAAAAAAAAAAAAAAAAAAAAAAAAAAAGAGGTGATACATAGCACTCAAAATTCTGATGTACACACTAAGACAGTCAGACAGCCAGACACACAAGCGGCAAATCAGGCGAGAGACAAAGATAAAAGTAAAAGGGGCCGGTGGAGAAGAGGTGGGCTATCAGTTGACTTGGCATCTGGGGCAAGTAGACATGCAGGTAGACAGAGCAATGGGCAGGTACAGCAGCCAAACAGACAAAAAGAAGAGAAGTGCCGCAGAAGGACCAAGGCGCAGCTTTCAAAGGCGACTCATAGTTATTAACTATTCAATCACATAAAGGAGAGCTGAAGGCGTGAAAGGTTGCGGACCGAAGCACTTTTGCTTCAGTGCATTAAGAGCCTGGTCCAGCACTCGGGCTGCGTGAAAGAGAAATAGATTGCCTCCCAGGAAGATGACTGCTCAAAGGAGTTGGATTTTTCTCCTTAATAACAGCAATCTGCTGTGAAAATCTAATCCCAAGTACCATTTACACTGAATCTAGATAACTTCTGCTCGAAAAAGCGTACAATATGAATTTTTCATTCCCTGATATACAAATAAACAGAACAAGCCCCCCCATCAATCAGGGGACGCTCTCAAAGTAAGTGAACTGGAATAGCAAATTGTTAATGAATACCACACTGCTAGAAATGCACATTTTAAAATAGCACTGCGAGTATATTGTACTGTGGAGAAATGAAAATGCAACTCTTCTAAAGAGTGTAAAACACATTTGATTGTACAAAAATAGGGGTACATGACCTTTTTGGTCATAAAGAAAAGGAAAATCTTAAGTGAAATTCTTGCAGTGTTGATAACCATATACAAGAAACAAGCCAAGCATGGATACTGTCCCTCAATTGAAGTAATAGCTCCGTCTCTGCCATTAAAGTCAGATATGGATGCACCCTTTAAGCCCCCTCCTCTCCTCCTCGCTGGCCTAATTCCCCCTCCTCAGTGGTGGATAAGAGGGATCAGAAATACATCCATATGCATGGCAAACTATCTGTAGAGGGGATGTTAGGTCTCAGCCTGGCCAGCTTTCTGAAAGTACTGGTAATGACACTTAATGAAAGCTAGGGAGCTGGACTATGAAAGGGAAAGCCTTTCCCCAGCCCCCACCCTGCATCCAGACCAGGCCTTCAGATGCCATAAATAAACAAACATGCTGCGTGAGAATAGATGTGCTATGTTCCTAGCTTCTCCCATGCCATTCCATCCCTTATTTATCTATGTATTATTATTCCCTGTATTTCTGCTTTGCTTTTAAGCCCAGCTCTGTAATCCTGGCTCCCTGCAGGCTTTCTGAATGGCCCAAAACATTAGCTGGATGTGGCTCCAGTAACCCTGCAGCCACTAATGGGCTCAGTTTTGCATCTGTACTCTACCGGTCTCCACAAATACACACAAATGTAGAGCTGTCAGACCTAAACTCAGCAAATGTTCTGACATGTCATACATCCCCTCACATTACTAATCACTCTACTTACTCTACCTTACCTAATGGATTGGCAAACTCTGCCAAACCCCTTCTAGCCCTAGTTAAGCTGTCATCTCTTTAATTGTACTAGATGGCATACAAAGTAGTGCTTGTGCCACCTGTGATACATTTGATATGGCTGAAGTTGAGAAGGAAAGGATAGAGAGGGCGCTCTCGCTGCAGTGATGCCTGTGTGGAGGAGGGTGGCGGGGTTCAAAGTAAACACGAGGAATGAAGGGATAGAGAGGCTCTTCTTAGCACAAGCCCCTAATCAGTACAGTCAACACATGGCAGATTGGGTTCACATCTTTCTCCCCTCTCTCTTGCACTGCCTCTGTCCTTCCATCACCAAAAACTTATCCCCTGAATCAGCCCCAATTTCCCTGCTTTCAATTTGAGAGGATGTCAGATAAGAATGTGTTGCAGGCAAATACCAAGCAACACGGACCTGGCTTACTTTGAGGTAAGGTGATATTGGTTGAGAAAAATGAAATGAGGCCTCAGCTGGGGGATACCATTCCACCACCAAATAACTGTTTCTCAAGCAACACATAAAATAATATTTTATTTAGAAAATGTTCTAAGCTTCCATGGTGATCGTTGAGTGACATGTTTACTTAAAGTGTCCTGTGGGGTCTTGACGAACACTAACAGCAAGCAACACTTATCTGCCTGTCTGGCAAGAGAAGAGAATGTCCTTGGGACAGTTGGGGGAAAACTTTGCCAACTCTGGAGGTTCAAACTGTGCCAGGGATGTGAGACCTCTTCCACGCTGCCATTCCATGTCCTTTGATCACCGACTCCCTCTGCCACCCTCAACATTTCCCAGCTAACTGCACAAATGTGTCTTCAGTGTTAACAAGCTTTAGCCATCAGTCAAGACTGGCCCACACAGGTGAGGCAGACACAAGCTGGCTAGAGTGGAGCAGATTATAGTGGGGGGTGGGGGGTCATTGTGGGTGCAGGACGGGAGAAGTGCTAAATATGGTTGTATGTAAAAGAGAGCCCCTGCTCTGAGATGGAGACAGAAATGTGCTGGGGCTGCATTAGCAGCAGGACCCAGAGGCATAACCCATGGGGGAAGCAGACTTCAAACACTGATGTGCAGACTGTCCAGGGCTCTCAGGCTGCTGATTTCACAGCCGGAAAAAACACAGACCATTAGTCACACAAACACACTGAGGCCTATGCTAATCCCAGAACAAGAAAAATCAACATGACAGCCAATAAAATCTGGGGAGTTATGCAGCATCTTTGTTTTTCAGTGTCTGTGATGTGCTGGTGAGTGTTTCTATTGACCCATGTTTCAGATGAGCCACTCCAGAAACACTCATGCTCCATCTGAAAGCTTGCTTCTTTGTCACTGACACGTCTCTGGAGTCAACCAGAGCAAAAGCAGAGAGGGGCTTGTATAGATTTGCTGCCCCTCATTGTCAAGAGAAATGGGGTCTTTGCAAGAAGTATGACTTTCACCAAGTCATGGACTGTATCAAATTTGAGTCTGTAATAGCTTCGTTGTCAGCTCGGTGAGAGGACGCAGAGGAAAGGAAGCACATTAACTTGCGGATGGATACTAGGGCAGGGGTGGTGCTTGGACAGCCATACCAAAAACTTCTGCTTTGTGAACGGAAACACTAAAAAGTTTTGTTTCTTAATGAAGCAAAGCAGGTGACAGCTCATGTCATGCTGCTATTTACCACAATACCTATTATATGTAGTGTCAACTATTCCTCTAAATGTAGCTCAACACCAGGCTCAACTGTATGACCTCTTCTGATTTAAAGTTTTAGGTCTGTTTCACCACTGACCATAGTGAAGCTACAATATTTTTCCTCTGGTGTAAAAAAGCTACTTAAGGTAGTTAAATGAAGTGCTTACTTTATATGCTTAAGCTGACTCAAAATCACATCTTCTTCTGTACATTTGCAACCCCAGGGAAGTAAGGTTTTAAACCAAACTTATTATTACATATTATTACACTGTATTGACCCAATTATGTATTGCTTTTAAACTGAGCAGAGTGAAATGTTTTTTTCTGTTTGATTTGCACTATAAAAAGAGACAAGAGTGTAAATCCACATGAGTGGAAGTGGATGTTGTATTCTGGCCTTCATTTCTGGAGAGACTTCCCATTTTACATGCCATAATTTTCCAGGATAAGAAAAAATGTCACAATTATTTAAAACCAAGAGGTATTAGTAAAAAAAGGAGAGAAAAAAAGATAAATAACAATGAGATTTAGTAATCGGGCGGCACGGTGGTGTGGTGGTTAGCCTCACAGCAAGGTTCTGGGTTTGAATCCAGGCTGGGGCCTTTCCATGTGGAGTTTGCATGGGTTCTCTTTGGGTACTCCAGCTTCCTCCCACAGTGCAAAGAGATACATGGGGTTATGTTAACTAGTGATTTTAAATTGGTCATAAGTGTGAATGTGAGCGTGAATGGTTGTCTGTCTCTCTGTGTTAGCCCTACAACAGACTGGCAACCTGTCCAGGGTGCACCCTGCCTCTCACCCTTTGGCATCTGGGATAGGCTCCAGCCCCCCGCAACCCTGAATTGGATAAACGTAAGAATTGGATGGATGGATGACCGACCTGCACCATAATAACTGTAGGTTTGAGTAGATTTTCTGGGTATATACCTAGATCTTCTCCTCCGCTGTCTTCTCATTAAGCTCAGCGTTGACCTCAATTTGCTGATTCCACACCCTCTTGCAGGTGAGCCTGTAAATACAAAGAAAGGAACACAAACAAAAAGGTGCAATGATTTTGTGTTTCAACTGAGAATAAACTACATAAATATAACTCTCCTATCTCTACTTTCTCTTTCTTGGCGTAGACAACTGATCTTAGTTCTTTGCTCCTTTAGTTTCAGTGCCAGCTTTTCATTTGCTTGCCTAAAGCAATGTTGGGATGAGATAAAATGTGCATTAGCTATTGTTGGGATAAAAACCAATTACTACAAAAGTTCAGAAAGAGCTTAAGAGTAGGAGTGTTTATTAAAGCAGACTTGCTTAAATTTCAGGACTGACTAGGTGACAGTGGAAAGCTCCTTGTGGACATGAGAACAGTCTAACTGAACAAAACCTCTACCTTGTACTGGGACAGAGACAGAAGAAGCGAGAGGCGGGGAGTAAAGGACAAAGGCAGTGGGAGGGAAGTAAAATATAAAAATCCCAAAGATATAACTGTTTCAGTAGCAAAGATGCTGCTCGGCTGTATTCCTGTGAAGTCTTATAAATAAGGCACAAAGGGGCACCAAGGAGCATTTAGAAAAACTGGTTACGATGTGGACTGAGAAGACCTATAGCAATAAGAATGACGTTAAGGGCATAACTGAGTCTGAGAGATACTATCATTACCTTTATTAAAATGACACAACTCCCACACTGCCAGGAGTGCCTCTACTAGACCTGGCCTTGCTGCATGTTGAGATCTGCAAGACCTCAAGCAATGCAAGAGAATAATGAATGAAAAATATCAACAAAAACTAGGACAGTAACAGAGCTTTAATTGGGTGCAACTGTCATGTTTTTATAGCAGGATTAAAAAGAGAACACATGTATAAGAAGTAAACTAACAGTTTCAATAAGTGCACATCTTGAGATGTTTTGAAAGAAGTCATTTTTGTTGACCAGCGAGCACATTTTATTGTATATCACAATTTAAAGTGCAAGTCAGTTGAGGCTCCTACAAACCCTGGGAACTATACTTTCCTTGATGCTGTGCACAGGGGATGCAATAAAGCACAAACATGTCTCAAGGACCGTCACCTCTTTAATGCTTCTGCACCAAGATATGATCATTGCCATTAATACCTCTGCACACCCTTCTTTTTGCAAAGTGATGAAGCCCTTTTTTTTAACAATGTTAATACTTCTTTATTATTCCACTCAACAGTATAGTTCTTTACAGTGAGGAAGAGAACTATAGCAAACTATAGCTCCACCACTGAATGAAATCCCATTGTCTCATTTACAAAATTATTTTAACGAATGGCACACACTGGGTGGCATTTGAAAATATTATCCTGGTGCTGACTTCCTTCACAGACTTGTTTTCATATAATAGACTTTAAGACAAAAATCTATCCACAGCCCATCAGTGACTGCCCTGATGTGTCACTCACTTGCCGAGCTTCAGCCCCATCATTGTCTCCTGCTATTCAAGGAGATGGTGGCTGTGAGCACACCGGCGCCATCACAATGACCTTTCCACAAGCCCAGGGAGCACGCAAAGCAGAGGAGAGGCAATAAAAGTAATGAAAGAAGCAAAGGCAATTAAAGTGGTATGTGTGAGGGGAGTGTGGCGGAGATGAGCCTAACTGGAGGCAGGCCTGGAATCAACTACAGCTCTATATCCCCCATAATCCCTATGTGATCGCAGAGCAACCCTGGTGTGCTCCCAGTCTGATCATCCTCTTGCAGCATTCACCAGCTAATCCGAGGAAAAAGGACAGCAATGCACATAAACTGCACATGCACACGCACACATATTAAAGTCATAAGAAATATGCACATCTGTGCACACACCGCTGAAGTAATTATTACAGTCTGCACACAATATGTACTGAACAACAAAGTAAGGAAACTACTAAAAATATATTACCCAACATAAACACATTCAGGCGCACACACCCTCTCACACATGTTTAGTTCTACTGTAGAAAATGAGTTGCTCCATCTCCCGCCCTCTGCAGCGCAGTGTTTCCTCACGGCCAGTGAGAATCATTAATGCCCTTCCTCTGATGCTGCCACACAACCAACAGCAATTATTTCTAAAAGCAAAAAGTGAAAACAGCAAACACACAAATATACACGGCACATAATCATTATTTTTTTTGTTGGGCTGGCTGTGTGGGGGTTGAAGAGGTGGCAGAAGCTTGGACTTCATTTTCTCTAGCAGAGTTTACTGACCGCAAAATGACAAGGATGCTTTTGCTAAACTAATTAAGAGGCTGCAGAGCTGCTGCTACCATGTGACATTGACAGCACTTAAGGAAGCTGACACCAGGCCTTCCAGATAAGCTGGAGATGTGCTCCTGGCTCAGGAGTCGGCGCGCGCACACACACACACACACACAAAATACATGTGTTTGCAATCATGCATACAGTCACAAACATCAATAAAAGGCATGGCACTGAAGAGCAAAGAGCAACTAACAACGTGTACAATAGAAACTCCAGACCAAAACAAATATATAACTAACAAAACATGAATACAAGGGGTCTGCAGTATTGAGGTTGCTGGCTGGCCAAAACCATGCACTCTCCAGCTGTTAATATGAAAAAAGATTTAATATTTCTGCTCATTTACGCCTTGAGTCCAGAAAAAGACCTCATTATCTTATCAGCTTTAGGAATACACAGAAGGGCAAAGTTGTGAGTCTCCCCTTTTCTTGACAACAGAATCTGATCTTGCCTGAAGTGTACAATTAGTGAACAGAGTGACCTGTGGAGGTCTACTTGAAACAGGCTGTGTGGTCCACGCTAATGACCAAAATGCTCTGCAAGGGGCTGGCATTGTGCCCCTCCGTCAGCTCTGGCCATCTTAAGATGATACCGCTGTTGAGAAAAACGAGATGAGACTCCTTTTCTTTGCTATTATAAAGCACTCACATCATCGCTGAGCTTGGGGCTTGTAGGGCACTGGCAGCTCAAAGTACTGCTTAAAGAAGGGAGAGCTGGTGTGTAACTAGGCCTGATCAGTATCAGCTGTGGTCCTGGCTGCTTGGATGCTGGGAGCAGTTCTGGGTGAGTGTGATTGTTCTGAATCACCACGTTAGAGTCTGCTGGTGGTCTGTATTTTGATCGTCTCTTTAGTTTTAAGCTTCGTCCTCTCCTGCTGGCCTTCCCTCTCAGCTGGAAAATCCTCTGCTGCAGATGAGACGTAACACAGGGGGGACTTGCCACTCCACGATTCTTCCCTGTCACACACAACACTTACACTCACTTTATTAGGTATATATGTGAAATCTAATGCAATGACACATCAATCGCAGCTTTGGCATTCATTTTACTTTTACAGTTCAGCTTTAACTTCTACTTTATTTTTATTATTGTGGTAGTAGTGGCTGGAGGTGGTGAATTGGGCTAAATTACACTGGAAAGTGGTCCTAATATGCTTTTCTGGGGCGACTGTCAGGGCCTCTCTCAAACAGGATATCTTAAACTAGAACCTGTGCACCTACGTATTAAACAAAACATACAAACAGCATTAGCTAAGGTGCATAAGGTTACCACACAAAACACAAAGTTTATTAATTTTCAGCTCCAGTGTATAATAGGGTATGCAAAAGTGAATCTAAACCCCTCAAAATGAAATCTGTCTTGCAATTATAAGTCATTCTTAATGCATGACGATAAGCAGACTCGAAATCCTGTTTTCCTCTTCCCAGATTGTATCATTTGATACAAACACTGATACATTTTTGTCTGCTTTGTAGCTATGCTTGGCTTTCCCGCTGCGGAACCATACCAGCCTCTGGATGGCGCTCTGCAGCTCTATGACACACTCCTGGAGACTTCTTACATCCTCCATCAGCTACAGAAACAGATAATGGATGGCTGTCAGTTACGCACCTCTGTCCTCATCTCCCCTAATCAGCTCTCTCATCTCATGGAGCCAGATTCTGGAGTTTCACGTAGGACTAAGTTTTACAGTCACGTTCCATCTTAACTCTGTGGCGAAGATTTTAAGCACATAGGTGGGCAGATGAAAGATACCCCTTATATGCATGAAAGAGATCAAATTGGGATTAAGGAGATTAATTTCAGATGGTAATTGAGAGAAAAACTTTTTCATCAGATTTATCTAACTTTCCAAAAGATGTCAAATATGGTGTGATTTAATTTGCTAACAGATGAATGGTTGGTAAATTGCTGTGCTTCAGGCTCGTGTCCCTTTGGTTGGTGTTAAATCATATATCGTCAAATTTCATGACTTCAGAAAATCTGACTCATTTCTCTTGGCTTCCTCTGGGGTTAAAAAATAATTACTAGTTTTGAAACACAAATTCAGACTGAAACTAATTCAATTTGGGAGCATGGCTGGAGGGTGACTCTGAGTGGTGTATAAATGGTTCTAGCTAGGCTTCAATCAGAAGATGAGTGTGGGGGAACAATCCCCCTTCAGAGATCACAAAATGACCTTGGAAATCACGCAGTTCAGACACTCAGATGGGATCATGAAATCAATCCATATGGCTCACCATATGGTCTGGTGCTGCTGAATGTCATAAATATATGGATAAACAGATAAATAAACACAAAAGTGGTAAATCATCAAATGGTTGATGTCTCTTTAGTCCTATTTATGTATACTGTATATCCGTTTTCACAGATGGACTTCGGATATTTTCAGGAATTTCAAGCTGGGACATTGTCTGAAGTTGTGATTTACTCCCATCATTCCAACAAGTCAGTTTGTCAGATTTCTTGCTTCCAAGATATTCTACAATCAACTATAAGTGGTATTATTGCAAAGTGGAAGCCTTTATGAATCACAGCAACTCAGGCAAGAAGTGGCAGACCACATAAAGTTACAGAGCGGGGTTGCTGAGTGCTGAGGGACATAGTGCATAAAAATTGCCAAAACTCTGCTGACTCAATAACTGCAGAGCTCCAAACCTCCTCTGGCATTAACATCAGCACAAAAACTGTGGGCTGGGAGCTTCATGGCATGGGCTTCCATAGCTGGGCAGCGCCTGTATGTGTAATGTCTAGGTGGCTCAGTACTTTTGTCCATATAGTGTATAGGCCAATTTATGTAGTTCAACTTTTTGGAATTGAAACCTCATATTAAGAGTTTTAGCAAACAGCCACCAAAAGCAAGCTGAACACTGGACCTGGAATAAACTCCTGATCTTTAACCTGCTTAATTTGTCATGAAATAACAAGGGAACAGGACTCACCTGGCCACAAAACTGCTTGTCAGTCAGCTGTCTAATTACTTCTGAGCCTCTGAAAATGTGGGACTATGTATAAAAATGGCTGTAACTCCTAAACAGTTAATGCAACACATTTGTAAAAACCCCTTGAATTAAACGTGAAAGTCTGCACTTCAACCACATCTTAATTGTTTGATTTAAAATCCACTGTGGCAGTGTACAGAGGCAAAACTACAAAGAAATGTGTAATTGTCCAAAAACATATGAACTATCTGTATCTTACTTCTACTCTGCACCACTACAACTTGGCAAAAAAAAATATGAATTTGATAATTCCAGTAAGACGGTAAACAGCATTACAGAAGCATCTTGTCAAGATCCTGAAGTCTCTCTCTGTCCTCTTCCTTTTCTCCTCTGTCACATTTTAGTGATCATTCTGACATGTTGCTCCTGTTGCCTGACTTCCTTTTTTGTACATAAGGCCTGCTTTAAATTTAACAACATCATTTGAATTTAGACAATTTAAAGTAATTTTGTACTGTATGTGGAAATATCGTCACAAGGAATTGTAATGGAATGAAGTGAAAAAAAAAATATCCATATATTCCTGAAATGAACCCCAAAACTAAACACCATGAACACAAATCAGAGGTGAAGTGATTCAAATCCTTGGTTCAAAAGCCAATATTGCCACAATTAATGGAAGAGAACTGATCCTGATAAGATTCAAGCAGATAAAACATGCACAGCCAAACCAACTGTGTGTTTACAGAGCACTACACTGAGACACTTGCTTCAATCAATATATTGATGCTTTGTAATAGGCTCTAAATGACTCAGGGTAAAGAATGCTGGGCAGCAAACCTCACTGCTTCTGTTTCTGCAGTTGATTTCAGCACAAACATAACAGACTACCTGAGACTGCTTAGAAAAACTAAACTACGTCAAACAGCAAATGACAAAAATGTTTGTTGATTCAAATTACATAAACGTCAGCGGCAGGGTGGAATTGTCAAAGACTGTCCCATAACAAACTGCAAGCTGATTTGATTCTCACAAGTGCTACACTGCATGCGATTGGTTCTCTGTCATACTGGTGATAGCAAAGATCTTTACATGCCATGTGTACAGGATGAGATTAGAGTCAATTCTTTGTTAAACTGTTCAAATTTAGTCTATCACAGGGTGCCCGTGATAGACTGGCGACCTGTCCAGGGTGTACCCCGCCTTTTGTCCTATGAGAACCGGTTTAGTCTCCAGCACCCTGCGACCCTGAACTGAGTAATTGGTTAAGAAAAACGATGGATGGAAGGTTCAAATTTAACATACACTATTTCCCTGCTTTAAGACAAACTCTGAGGGTGTCCTAGTCACTTAAGTTATTGTCTTTCACTGAAATTGCTTTGCACTTGGTCCCTAAAAAGGATGCGACAACATGGTTCTGATGTGAGCTTAATAAACATTGATTGCAGTGATCCCAGACTGTAAACACTAAACAGTATATGAAAGCAGCTGCACAGTTTGTTGTCTTGTTACGTGACAATGTACCAAACAAAATGGGAGGCAAACATTAGAACTTCTCCATGTTTATACACGGGGATCAATATTTTCACTGGATGAACACAAATGATCCCTCAGAATTAAATAACATTCCAATCCACCAGAACTGGAAATGCAAGCTGGAACCTGCCCGTTCTGTGGGCTTTAATTGAAGTAAATGGGACGGAGCAAAAATATTTTGAATGGGAGCGTGACAATACTTTTAGGGTGCAAATTTTCTAAACTAATGACAATAAAATAAATTCAAACAGTAATCCCAACATCACTGACTACTTACAAATCAAGATCTTAAAATTAACTTCTTTCACACATCTCTTAATTGACTTCTTCTCCATTCAGCCAAATCACAGGAATTAAAGAGCTGTAAGTATGTCATGCATAGAACTAAATCAATACAGAGTGATGCATGCATGTGAAACCAGGCAAATTTTAAGTGTTAATTAGAAGGTTTTTTTTAATAATTCTGCCCGTAGTGATGTTTTGTACTGAATACATATTATTTTCTGATGGTGACATATCACTGGAGCAGAGGTGATAGAACTAGAATCAAAAAAGTACAACGCAGTGAGAAAGTACTTATATCTTAATTTCAAACAAATTTTAATATTAGTCAAAGATAACCCGAGTGAATACAAAATGCAGTTTTTAAATGATGATTTCATTAATTAAGGGAAAAAAAGCTATCCAAACCTACCTGGCCCTACGTGAAAAAGTAATTGCCCCCCTTGTTAAATCATGAATTAACTGGGATTAAGTTCAATTTCACTAGTCACACCCAGGCCTGATTACTGCCAGACCTGTTGAATCAAGAAATCCCTTTAATAGAACCTGTTTGACAAAGTGAAGTAGGCTGAAAGATCTCAAAAAGAAACAGATGAGAAACAAGGTCAGTTACATCGATCAGTATGGAAAGGGTTACAAAGCCATTTCTAAGGCTTTGGGACTCCAGTGAACCACGGTGAGAGCCATTATCCACAAATGGAG
>VUQI01031346.1:0-11266 GCA_015106735.1 Paratilapia polleni
TTTATCATTAGTTATTATTAAACTCTGACTCTATCCCATAGTGTGCCTTTTTGTCCTGTCTCCCTCTGCTCTCTTCTGTTTCCCCTCATCCCCAACCGGTCGCGGCAGATGGCTGCCCCTCCCTGTGCCTGGTACTGCTGTAGGTTTCTTCCTGTTAAAAGGGAGATTTTCCTTCCCACTGTTGCCAAGTGCTTGCTCATAGGGGGTCGTCTGACTGTTGGGGTTTTCTGTCTCATATTGTAGGGTCTTTACCCTAAAATATAAAGCGCCTTGAGGCGACTTTTGTTGTGATTTGGTGCTATATAAATAAAATTGAATTTAACTGAACTGAATTGAATGTTCATGTGGATAATGTGGAGGTGCAGGTTTGAGATTTGGTTGTCAATTTAAAAAAAAAAATAAATACACGGAAATCAATGCTAAAAATTTCTATCGGATTAGATTATCATTTGCAACAGGTTTGATACCAACAGTGCCATTTCTGCCTGCTCCAGGTGCCTCACAACTTCACACAGCCCTGCTGCAGATTGGCAGGCACACAGCCCCTCCCTTCATTAGCAGCAGCACTGACTTTAAGAGAGGTCAGTAAAGCTCCCATTTCAACAACACTGAAGTATTAAACAGTTATCATAATGTCAACCTGGCCACCACACACATTAATGTAAGCTGTTTAACTATTAGCAATTACCTGCCGCATTAGACGTTTGTTATCGTTAAACTAGCAGCTATGGCTAATAATAAAATGATGACAGTAATTTGGGAGCTAGGTAGCAAATGTTATCAGTCCAGCCCATCTGCTGATAGACAGTATTCATTTAAAAGGATAACACAATTATTTGTGCCTAAAAAGTGTTGTGTTTCTCTAAAAGTTCCAGACTGACACTGAGAAAAGTTTACCGGCTGCTAGACAGAAACAATAGCAGCCTACCTTACTAACTCTATTTGATCAGTAATGAAAATACAGCGGCAAGTCACCAGAACCACAACACTACCTCAGCCAACCTAAAGTTTTTTTTGTTTTTTTGCACTACCCAAGAGAATCTTAGGTAGTGCAGTTTAAACATCTTGAACTTAGTGCTGTCATTGATGTTATTGTGTGTATTGTACTAATCTTTATTTATTTATTTTTAAATATACCTCTTAATTTTTTTTTCTTTTTTTACTTTGGCCTTCACCCATGCAGGTAAATACATGAAATTCATGCAAAGCTCCTTTATCCTTTGCTTGGCACTCATGTACTGGCACACTGTAATTTCAGGTAATTTCTTTCTTTTATCAGGGTTTAACATGCAACATCAGAGTCTCTGTGTTCTACTATCACCTAGTTTAGCTTGTGAACCAACCAGTGTCCCAGGCATGGGTACTGTTGTGGACAAGCAGCTTCTAAGAGCCATAGGTAAGATTTCATTAAGAAGTGAGGACTAGTGCCAGGAGTCCATCTAGGGATTGTGGCTGAAACAAAAGTACTACTTTTACAGCTACGTTCCTGCATCCCTGTTGTCAGGCTGTTTTAAATGGTTAATACATTTGCCTTACACATGAAAGATCCCAGGTTCGAGACCGGCCTTTTGGGGATCACAAGTTAACGTACTCCTAGTGCTGGTCCTGAGCCTGGATAAATGGGAGGGTGTCATGGTCCCTGGGTCTTTTCTTTTTGGTTTTGAGGTTCGAGTTCTGTATTATTTATAGTTTCCAGTTAATAATATTCTTAATGTGATTTGTATTGGTTCTTTATCATTTTGCCAGTTGTGCCTTTAGTTCCTGGTTTGGCTTTGGATGATGTTGGGTTTGTGGGTTCCCTTTTGTGTTCCCATTCTGTTCTTTCAGTCGTGTCTGTGTTTGTCTTGTCTTCTGTGTCAAGTTCGTCATGGTCTCTGTGTTTAGTTTCTTCCTGTTTTATTTTGATGGTCTCTTGTGCTTTGTATTTATTTTTACTTCCTTTGTCTCATCATCCCTGAGTAGTTCCACCTGTGTGCCCAGCTGTTCCCTATTCCCCTCATTACCTCTTGTGTGTATTTATTGTCTCAGTTCTCCTCTGTTCTTTGTTGTGTTGTCCCACATAGTTATGTGTTCCTATGCATCCTTTCTAGTGTTTCCTGGGCTTTTGTACTCCTTGGCTGAGCTTTTGCCTTTTGTAAGTTTTTGGTTTATTTTTCTGACTTGGCAATCAGCATTAAATGCTCGCTTTCAGTTTAAACCCTGTCTCCTGAGTCCTGCATTTGTGTCCACCTCCTGCCTATCACACAGCTGAATTGTGACAGAGGATTGCATGACGAAGGGCATCCACCAAAAAATCTGTGCCAAATCAAACATATGGATCCATCCACTGTGGTGACCACTGGGGAATTAAGGGAGCAGCTGAAAGTACAATTACATAAGGTACAAAGAAGCTTCTGATTAATTCCATACTTCTAAAGTCAACTTTTACATGGTCAAACATGAATTGTGTGATACTAAGATCATTCAGAAAAGCCAAGACTTCTTGACTTTTTTCTTTTTTTTTTTCTTCTTCTTCTTACCAGAATGTGGCCATCTTGAAAATGGCTGCCATTTTGAAATTTCAAATGGCTAATAAGATTTATCTAAAGAGTAATCATAAATGAGTATATGTGCCAATTTTGGTACTTGTATCTACTTGTGAAAGATTTTACCGGTAATTTTAAGTTATCTGCTGTTCTACTGCCAATTGTATCTACTATCATGTACAAAAATCGCTCATCTACCCACCATCTCTTCCAAGCATGTAAATTACTGTTGTTTTGTTAGATGTTGATTCTGTGTGACATTATGCACAAGCTTTCCTTTAAAGATCTACAAAAGAGGTTGGAGGGGTGGTTTATTTTTGCTTGCTTTTTATTTTAGATTTCACTCTCTGGCCAGATTTAATGTTGTTGTAAATACAGAGTTTATTTTGCAACTTTAGGAATGATTACACGTTTTGTGATTATATTTTAATGATAGTCTGCTTGTCATTAAATATGTTATTATTATTTTTTTTTTTTTTATCTCAATAATACTTCACTTTCATCCTTTTTTTTTATCTGTGTGTTTAGAATTTAAGAACGATATTTACACTCTGGTAAATGAGCTAGTAAACATGAACAATAAATTTCTTTCCTATTCATTTAATTTGAAATAAACTGATTACAGGTATTGTAGTCCTTGTGCTCTTAATAAGAGCAATGTTTTCAACATTCAGTGGAAAGCGTGCATATGGAAGGAAGTTTTAATGTTAGTGGAGTTTCATCAAATTTTTCATTATCTTTCTTATGCAGAATCAGTGTAAATGCTGAGAATTTGCAGTCAGGAGTAAACCAACCACTGTTGTATGACCTGTAATCAGAGAGCTGTAAAATACAGTTGTATATTAAAAGCCTGTGATTTTATGATAGCTGTGTGTCAGATATAGATCCTCTGTAGCAGTGTAAAATAACATGGGGTGTGATTATATTGATGCAATTCAGAAGCAGATGCTTGCACCAAGGAGTACACACAGCCAAGGACTTTGAGTACAGTGTTGAACTTAAGTACAAACTCACTCAGAGAAACAACTGGCACGTGCCTGATGTTTTTTAAATATGCTTGTATTTTAATTTGAATGGTGCTTCTGTTGCTGTAGTGCTAATTTGATAAATGTAAATTCTATACTAGCTGTATTGTGTTGTACTACTGTTTGACTTTTGTGTATTTGTTCACTAAGTTTTCATTATACAAGTTTTTCTTCTGTTGAGCATTGTAAAAGCAGCTGTCTCAGTACTTTGTTAATGTATCACTAGCCTGTGCTGAGCTTTGTGATCAAGTATATAACTTTCACAAAGTGACAATTTCCCACACAACAATTAGTGGGCAAAAAACCCCAGATTGCCAAAGGGAAGGTGTGTGGTAGCAAAATGGGAAAACAAATATATTTTGTCCTGTCAAAAATGTCAATGGAAACAACACAGTGAGGAAAACCCCGAATTAAAATAATCAGATTTGAATTCTGCACACATTGGCTCTTGTTATTAACGTATGTGGAGTAATCTCTTGTGTGTTGCAAATTGTTATTGACTTTAGGGTAGTAATCATCAAATTTGCAAAGGTTAATTTAAATTAATGTCACAGACTATCCAGAGCTTAGGATCTGGAGCCAGTCTCCTGGAGAGGGGCTGGACTCTGTAACACTCTGGATTTACCTTCAGTGAGAGGTGGTGGGCAGGAGTAGGTATTTTTATATTACTCTGGTTTGGTGCCTGTACGTTGGGGTTTTCCGCGGTGGACAAGAGGGGTTGCTTCCCTGAGCCTTTGGGTCGAGGAATGTTTGCATTTATTCACAGAGTGACATTTCAGTGTACCCAGCCTTTTTGGAGTCTTGGTGTGGGGAGCTTGAAGGTGCCCCTGCTGGAGACTCCATTGTCCTGCTGGGGGAGTTCAACGCTCACGTGGGCAATGACAGTGCAGGAGTGTGATTGGGAGGAACAACTCAGGCAGAACTTGTACAGCATTCCAGGGAGGCTGGGGACATTAAGCCTGAGTGGTCCTCAATTCACAAACAAACTGTTACTGGTATCATCTATATATGAGCATATATTTTTGAAAAATTAAAATTCACATTTTTCTATTTTATCTTTGATATGTTGTCTTTGTCCTTTCTTTTTTTAAAAAAGGCTTTAAATTATTCACAAATGATTACATTCTCCTTTACCACTGAAACAGGGCTATAAATACTTTAATTCCCGTGTGCTTTATAATTCAGGTGATTGTGTTGTAGTTCCCCCTTCTTCTGCTGCCCGTGTTATCTTGGCTATTTGAGTAAATTTCACCTGTGCAGCAGCCATGGTTGCGTGGAATTGGAGACAAAACAAAACCAAATGTAGACTTGGTGAGTTAAACAGCTAAACACAAGGTTTTACCAGATCTTTACTATGGTTTATAATTAAGAAAAAAAATGTTTTTCAGAAAAGGCTTCCTGTGGCAAATAATCAATTTCTAATATTCTAATAATCATCTTCTTTTGAGAGAATATATTAGCCCGTGCTGACTTTAATTGTTTACAAGCATCTCCACTTCCACACTTTTTCAGATAATTCCAGTTATCTATTTATGTATTCAGAGACAAAGTAGCACATTGAGGGTGAAGCTGAAAAAAAAGACAGCAGCTCATGGCAAAAATCAAGAAACCTGAAGAATTACAGCACAAAGAGGTAGAGCAGAAGGACCCGGAAGAGTTGGCTAATATACCGATGGAACAGCAGAATGAACTTAAGAAACCGAAAGATAAACACAGACATCAAAAGGATATTGTGGAGGGTGAGGTGAAGGACACTGAGGAAAAGCTTAAGTCAGTGGATAAGAACACAGAAAGTGACAGAGCAAAGAGACTACTTGGATCTGAAAACAATAAGGGGTTGATCCACATGAACCCAACGAATGGGCACTTTATTTTAGGAGCTACCAATGCTCAAGTTCTCTGACATTTTCTCTAAACCCGTTTGTGGTGAGCGCCACAAACAAGTTAAGAATTATATATCGCTTCAATCTCACATTCAGATGTGTGGGACTCGGACACTCTCAGCCACTGAGACATGACTGTGATACTTGCAGACATTTTTAATTTTGTATTTCAGTTTATATTTTTACATCTGATAGGACTTTATATACACATATAAAGCATAAAGTTTTACTTATTAATGTTGCACTGTTGCAATAATATCCTTGCATATTGACCTTGTAGTTGCACTGAACTGTACTGTGAATCTTAAAAATAAAAGTCATTCAGACTTGAAGTAGTTTTATGTAATTAATTATGGCACAGCCCTACGACAACAGCCCTTTGTAACTACAACAGTTAAATATGCTGTAATTATGATTTACCAGTATGAGAGTGCCATGACACAAACATATTTTCCAAAATTTTGTTGAAGGCAGTGTTTTTCCTTCTTACAGCTGCTACCCAAACCATGTGTTGTTGGCTCCCCGACCTCAGCTCCTTGTTGCTGCTTCCAAGCTGGAAAGTGCAAAAATCTGACTCTGTTCCATAAAGTGCGTACATTCCAGTCATATTTATGGTTGTGGTATTTTACAACACAGCAGCGCACTATTCTGATGAGTTTCTAATGTCCACAGTTTAACTTTCAAACCCAAAAGCTACCTCCATCTCTGTATATTCCAATATCAATTTGGACTTGCATGACCAATAATCCCATAATGCATTGCATTGGTGATGTCATGATCCCCAGCTCTGTAGTCCTTGTGCCCGTAATAACATCAATGCTTTCAACCAACCGCTGCTGTATGATCTGTAATCAGAGAGCTGTAAGGTACAGTTATATATTAAAAGCCTGTGATTTTATGATAGTTGTGTAACAGATACAGATACTCTGTAGCAGTGTAAAATAACATGGTGTGTGACCATCTTAATTCATTTTAGGAGCAGACACTTGCATCTGCACACAGTGGGTCAAAGTACACACTTCCCTTTTTCACGTTCAGCAAAGCCAAGGACTTTGAGTACAGTGTTGAATGTAAGCGCAAACTCACTCGGAAACAACTGGTATGTGCCTTTTGTTATTTAAATATGTTTCTAATTTAATTTGAATGGTGCTTCTTTTGCTGTAGTTCTTATTTGATAAATGTAAATTCTACACTACCTCTACTGCTTTGTATTACTGTCTGACTTATGTGTATATGTTTGCTAAGTTTTCATTATACATAGAATACTTACTTATACTTGCATAGTATATTGTAAGTTTTTGTTCTGTTGGCTATTGTAAAAGCAGCTGTCACCCGGAACAGCTTTTTAATGGGGAAGTAGTTTGGATCTGTTTTTGATGTCAGAATCTAAAAGCTTTGCTTCTTCCCTGTTTTAGTCTACCTTTACTCTTTGTTGTTAATGTATCACCAGCCTGTGCTGAACTTTGTGATCAGCTTTCACAAAATGCCACTTTCCCACACATCAACACTTAGTAGACAAAAAAAAAAACAAAAACACAGATTGCCAAAGGGAAGGTGTGTGGTAGCAAAATGGAAAAACAAATGTATTTTGTCAAGTTAAAAATGTCAATGGAAACAACAGTTAGAAAAATGTGACCCCAATTCAACCCCTAATTAAAATAATCAGTGATTCCCTGCAGACTTTGTATTGTATGCAGGTTCGTCCTTGTCAGTTCTGTCTACAAGCAAAAACCTGCAAAATGACTCAAAGCTTCTGTGTGGCACTAACAACGGAATAAGGAACAAAGGACTAAGTTTTAATGAACTGAGGAGAAAAAAAATGCAATAAAAAGTGAAGCAGGAAGAATGGGAAACTTGTGGGATGCTAAAACCTATAATGCATACAAGTCCAACAAATCTGTCACTGATAAGTCAAATATCCAAATGTCAGTTTTGAGGCACCATATTTCTGGAAGTTACGCTAAACTAAAAGCATTTTGAGAATTACAAAATGTGGTATAGTGAAGAAAGCTGTGAGTAACTTTGTTTTCACGTGCCTTTACTAACAGTACCTTGCTAACATAGCTAACATTAGCTAGGTATCAGGTATTAACATAAATCCTCTGACACAGTCAAATATAATGTTTGTAGCCAGCTAAAGTATTTTGTTAGTGTTTCAGCTCAGTAGTGTAGCGCTACCTGTTGCGTGTGGGGATGTTTTCCAGAGTACATACTGAGCAGTGTCTCTGAACCCCGCACACATTGGCTTTTGTTACTAAGGCACGTGGAGTTATCTGTTGTAAATTGTTGCCGACATAAGAGCAGTAATTATCAAATTTATAAAGGTTAATTTAAAACAAACAATGTCACTTTTTAAAATTTTTATTTTATTTTACCTGTACCACTTAGAGTTGTAACTAGAATGGCATTACTTAATTTGATTCTTTATCTTGTGGTTGAATTTTAAGCTTCAGTATAGTCGCCATAGTGGTAATGGGCAGTTACCTCTTAAAATGTATGATTGTTAATGGATCCAGGAAGTGTATGCACAATTAAAAATCACAATAATTAGCTGAAATCTCAACCAATCTTTGAGTATTTGTTATAAATGCCAGATGTGTATTTATGATACAGAAAAAGAAAAAAAAACGCATGACTCTAGACAGCAAAACACGTCATTAATTTAATATTTAAGTTTAACTTATCTTAAATATCATTTTTCCATGTAAAATGCCTGGAACGATATAATTTTGTTCATAATACTGGAAATAAATGAACAAAATCATGAGAAAAGTACATTTTTTTGTCAGAGAATGAGACCAGAGTCTTGGATGACTCCACTCCTTCCCCTGTATCTGAAAGTTCATTGTTTGAATTTAAACTGTCGTTATCCCCAGGTTGCTGACTGGGTGCCCTTACGCTTCTTTGCCCCACTATCTGTTTAACTCTAGCATGTCTGCGATTTGGATGATAGCTTTCAGCATCAACTGTCATTCCCTGCACCTCTGTTTTGTTCGTTACTGTTATGACTGCCCTGATTTGACCCACTGGACTCATTATCTTCTTCATCCAAATCTGATTCAGAAGGTGGATTGAAACATGGATTATCAGAGTTTGAGTACTTCAACAACTCTAAAGCTTGCACAACTGTACACCTTGTCACCAGGATTTTCTCTGCTTTGTAGTATGCGTGCTAATTAGCTCTGCAGTGTGTAAAAGCACTCTTCTTCTACTCTCAGCTCACTTTTTTGCTTGTTTTCCATCTTAGAAGTGTTGTACTATGTTGCCAGATACGTAACAGCGCCCCCTATTGTATAATTGTGAAAACACCAATTGCTGGGAAAGCGCTTGGTCATAATTGATGGAAAATCTCGTCTAGCGGGGAAAGTGTTAAGTAACTTAAGTATGTTAATTATTTATAACGCTGTATTTATTTCAAATAGATTTTCTACTACTTAGTCTGCAACGGTGTTTCAGTTGGTGTTATGTTTCATGCCAGAAGCCAAATTTTATAAGCAGAATATTGCATTGTAATAAGATGATTAATGCTATTATGTTCACCTGTCAGTAGTGGTGTCAGTTGATATTTGTACTTGTTTTTGCTTTTTACTTCCTTACAGTCATTAATTACTTTCAAGTAATTCAGATTTTGGGACTTTATATTCTTTTTCCAGCACTCCAGGATGGTTCCCCAACCTGGTCGACTGATCTTTAAACCTCAATTATGTTCGTTGGTTTTTCAGCACACTGTGATCCTACTCATATTGACAGATGTTAGGACAGGTAAATTCTACAGAGACTTTATCGACTAATGTGAATACTTTACACTGACTATACAGTTACTGTAGGTCTGGAGATACTTCATAATTCTGTCAATTTTTAAGTTGAAATGGAACAATCAAGATGCAGCTGAAGAGCTGTATTTACTTATTGGTTAATATTTATATATCAGTTCCTTGAACTGAGGTTCAGAGTCTGCACTTCAATTGCATCTCACTTGTTTCATTTTAAATCTATTGTGATGACATAAAGAGGAAAAAGGAAAGAAAAACTCAGCAGACATTAGATAAATCTGATTGCAAGATGCAAAATTTGTCCTATCTTTTCAGGTCAGTCTCAGACAGTTACTCCATCTCAAACAATAATCGCATTATTTGGTGAGGACATAATCTTACCATGTCACCTGGAACCTGCATCAAATGTTGTTTCTAAGAGTCTGGAGTGGGGGAGACTTGACCTGGATCCCAGATTTGTCCATGTATGGTATGAGGGTCAAAACCATCTGGTTAATCAAAACCCGTCTTACAAAGGAAGGACATCACTGTCCACTGAGAAACTGAAGCAGGGAGACCTTTCACTGAAACTCTCCAGAGTAAAACACTCCGATAATGGCAGATATAGATGCTACTTTCCCTCAAAGTCCAAAGAATCTATTGTTGAGCTTATCGTTGGTAAGTGAGCATTTTTGTACATATTTTGCATTCCATTGTAAGATACAGATGGATGACAAATTAAAGGAAAAACTTGAACCTCTGATCCCTAGAGTAAGGGGATCCAATGCCTCTGTTATGCTGTGGGGGGCATTTTGGTTTGGATCCAATTGTTCACTTACAGGGAAGGGTCATAGCAAATTAGTATAAAGCTTTTCTAAGTAATCACCTTTATCCTGTGATGAAACATTTCTATCCTGAGACTGAAAGGAACACCTGTGGAAGATTTTGGACCAGTGGGTTAGACTCGTGCTCTCCACGGCCATCTTCAAAACACCAAATAAGGGATTGTGTTTTGTAAGGTGTTCATTCCTCCTATCTACGTCAAGATAGTTTGAAGCAGTTCTGGTGACACTTGGTGGCCCAACATCTTACTAAGACTCTATGCTGGTTTTTCCTTTATTTTATCATGCACCAGTATCTTTACCCTTTAGCAGCTATACTGCAGCATGTTTTGTTTGGAATGTTTTTAAATTATATGCCCTATGTGGCAAATTTTAATATTACATCTTGTTACAGAAATGGATACTGTAGCAGACAGGTAAAATCTAGACAGGTTTTGAATGACTGGGAATGATTCATTTTACACTTTTCCCTTCTCCACCCTAATTGTGTACACTATGATTTTTTTGTGAAATTCACAATAGCACCGATGTGTTTCCATGAAAAGTACTTACATGTCAGAGTAACAGCTGCAGTCAGAAACCTTTATTTTTCCAACTGAAAGTAAATGTTTGGCAGAAGTAAATTATTGAACAGATGACTGTTCTCAGGCCACTTTCTGGTTGAATTACTTAGTATGTTATTAACTGGAAGAAGTGAAGTATTGATGAGCTTTAAAGAAGCAGTTGAAGTTTTATCAAACTTTTATCCATATTGCTTAAAAGATTTTTACTGCTGATAAAATTGACCAAAACACTGTGATGTGTGAGAATGGTTGGTAGCACTTTATAATAACTACACATTAGTAAGGTGTTAGTAAATACTTAATTCATCATTTATAAAGCATTAGTCCTCCTTAGTATGTAATTTATAAACACAGATATAAATGGTTTATTCTTGATTAATAAGCTCATATATAACACGTTCATGCTCTCATTTAGAAAGTCTAAGTGAGTGCTTAGATGCATATTTATACATATAATGATTAAGATATGAGCTCATTGTTTGTGAGTGTGTAAATAGAGGTTTTATAAATACTTATTTCGTATTGTAATTCATGGTTAGTTCAGGCAGTTACTGGTTGTTAGTTCAGTATTTTGTGTGACCTCATCTAAAGTGAGGACTGTTTTTGCTTTATAAAGCATTTATAAATGAAACTGAAAGGTCAGCAGGACCTAAAGACTCAAAGAAGTCTCAGCTGT
>VUQI01031351.1:0-10756 GCA_015106735.1 Paratilapia polleni
CATATATATATATTTTATATTTTTTTATATATATATATATATATATATATATATATATATGTATATATATATATATATATATATATATAGTCTGAGCCATAAATCCAAAACAAGGTACAATTGTATGTCCTTTACTGTGATACTTTTTTTGTACTGAAACTATAATAACAAGTGAAAACAAGTTAATCATTTTTGTTTCAAGTGCTAATTTAAGAGTTAATTCTTAGTTCTGTTCTGTTATGCAAGTGAGAGGAAATCTGGTGTACAATGACATCTGTCTACAGAAAGGTAAAAATCTGTTGGTTCTGTGATTTTCTGGAGAATATTATGAACTGACAAAGACCACAAATGCACTCATGTATCATATTATATTTTACTATATCTGCTCTGATACCGAAAACATATATCTTCATTAACCATACACTGACCCAGGAAATTTATACCATCCTGGTTAATACAGTTGTCTTTTGATCCTAGTCATTAATGCACCATTAGGACTATAGTTTATGTACTGTTTTATGCAGCACTCACTACCTTAGACCTTATTATGAGAAAAATTATCAATATCCAGATATATGCGGATCGGGAAGGAGAGAGTGTTTTTTTGTTAAAAGGTAAATTGAGCCCAAACTTTTCTGTCAAAGCAGTAAAAGACATCTCGAAAATTTGTGGCAAATCAGAGGCAGATGTGTATGTTTATAAAGATAAATTGAATTAAAGACTAGTCCGTGCTTTGTTGCCCAGACACACCGGGTCCTCAGTGGCCTTCTAATCATACTGTCGGTGATTTAACTGGCTTCAATGGGTAATGCCATTTAAGGGTAACTAAGGCAGGCACCAGGAAATGAAACACGGTTGCCTTAACATGGATTGTTGAAGTAGTGACTTGACTCTCACCCCCGCCAACCCCTCCTCCTTTATACCTAGACAAAAGCAGGGCTAAATAGAAGAAAGAAAAAAAAAACTAAGAGTAAATTGCTCTACATGGAATGTATGTGGCTATCTCTAACTCTAAGACCTGTGCACAGACATAACCATGTACACAAATGTCATGATGGCTTAAAACATTACATACATATTCTAATTGGGCAGGTTATAGCCCTGTTCCTGCCAGGGCCCATCACATCTTAACCGACAAGTTTTTAAATCTGGCTGCCATTTTTGCTATCCATGCTACTGCAGTCTTTTTAAATAGAGAATATGGATATGAAGTTGATATGAAGAAGATCAAACTAAAACTTTATGGTATTTATTGTAAAAAAATAAGCTTAAAGGCTACTGGAAGTATCTAGTCTAGGCCTATGTAGTTCTGAGAAATGTTTGTTTATTTTCTCCACTGAATAGGCCCTGTGATGGACTGGCAACCTGTCCAGGCTGTAGCCTTCCTCCTTCATGACCCTGAATTATATACAAAAAATAGATGGATCAATTAATTCATGTTTCTCGTTCCACACCTTCAGCCAGGCTGTCAATACTGGGCAAACTAATTGTCTCAAAATATTGTCATGCAAGCAACTAGCAAGAAGGTTTCATCTATATTCAATAAAACTTTGCAAAATTATGTGTTTATCAACAGCGCCTTTTGAGCATTTACAACACATTTTAACTGTACCATGATTATAGTGACAACCATCAAACTAACCGTGATATTTTCATGCCATTTCATCTTTAGATGTGGGTGTTGCACATGCAACAATTCTACATCAAATAATCAGCAAACTGTTGTTTCATGTTTACTTTTTGTATCAATTAGTGGTATCAATTACAACATTGCTTTATTTTGGAATTTGTTTTAATAAAAAAGTGGATGATAAGTAGGCCTTTATCCGATTTCAACAATGACAAACAGATTATTTTTTCACTTAAATCTACACTACAATAAGATGTGCAAAAAGTGAACGTCTCAAAATACTTTCTGAATCCACTCTGTATTTTATTCAAATCAGTCTTTAATGGAATTATCTTAATAGAGAGTTCAGTGCCTCCTTATAAAATTTGTCTAGTCTCAAGCCCCCCCACCCCTTCTCCTAAGAAAGACCCAACCCTTATCCAGGGGAAGGTCCTTCATTATTCCCCGTCAGGTCTGCCATTTTTCACCTTTGTCTAAAAATACAATGGAGGAGGTGGGGAGGTCTGACAGATTGCTCAAGAATTGCCGGAACAATGTGAACGAACTTGGATGGGCTAAAAATACAGCACAGCGTGTGAATACGATAAAGGACTACAGGAGAGGACGCTGACAAAGCTTTGCTGACTTTCAAGTGGGAGAACAATGTGGCAGACACTTTCAGGGCGTTTGGCTACACACTGTGGCGGCTGGACAGGCTGTGAAGCAGGATGTCAACATCAGCCCTCATGGAGAGAAGTGAAGGCTGCTACAAGAAAGCACATAAAGTGAGAGTGAACATATAATAATTCTGATTAGGCAACTTAAAACCTTGGCGAAAACATAAGGAAGCCATACATAAATGTAGCAACATATACAATGTATGTGAGTGTTTGTAGAGAAATAAAAAGGTAAAAAAAATAGAGGTGGCTGAGAAAGGCATAACAAGAGTGCAATGTGAGAAGGGCCTGCGACCCCTCATCTCATTGATTTAGACGAGGAGGAGTGGACTTAATTACCTTCAGTTTTCCCCCAGCCATCACTTTCCCTGTTGATCACTTTTCCCTTTGAGTGAATGTGCATGTGTGTGAACTTGGATTAATGTGCATATGTCAGAGAGGAACGAAACAGAGGGAGGAAGAGGTGTATGTTTTCAAGGCCAAAGCATTTGTGGTGGATGCGGTGCTCTGGAAATTGTGGGCTCCTTCATCTGTAATCTGATTTCAATGGCACTGCCTTGAGAGGTTGAGTCAATCTGATTTTCTGCCTTGACTGAGTGACTGTGTTGATGTGTGTGTACACGCGCGTGTGTGTCTACTGCAGGAGGTTAAATACTTACAAGGCACCACTCAGTCAGTCAGTCTCTTTCCCAGTGAGGCATCATGGGAGCGTTTGATAGGGTGAGCTGCAGAGAGGAGAGTCAATTAGACAGCTTGGAGTCATGTGAGACTGTGCTTAAAAAGAGAACGAATCACGCAATCACAGGCCAAATCAACAGGTGGCTTACTGCTTTCATCGAAAATATTTGGGTGACATCACACACAAATGACAGAGAAAAGAATACACAGCTGAATATCTGTTTCATTTATTCAAGTTTCTGGTACCTGAGGCTACAACACTGAAGACTAAACACAAATCACCACAGTGGTGATTAAATGCTTAGAAGAGGAAGTGAGAAAATAGATGAGAGACCTCAGCTTAAAACCTCAACACCACCCCCACCCAAGACGATCAACATGAACAATTAAAGGCTCTTGATTGCTGCTTGGGGCTGATGTGCGGACCTCCCTTTTCCGTGAATTAAGCCTGTCCAGTTTCACCACTTGGATGCATGTGCAAACACACATTGAGACACACACTCTCTAATGTGGTGCTGTTTACTGTAATTAGTATCAGTTCATTTACAGCCCAGTGACCCATGGTGACCTACTGGATCTGGGTCAACAGGGACAACCAGCGCCACAGTGGAGATGGGTGGGGTTCAAGGTAAGGCAGGCTGTCCCAGTGTGGGACTGCATTGTCCTGTCTGTGAGGAGGAGTTGAGGATGGATGTCTGGTGTTGAAGGAAAATGCACAAGGTAATGTCTCCCTGTGTGTACAAGTGCGTGCAGGTGCGTGCGTGTGTCTAGCAGTGTCTGCCGACAGATGACGACAGTCAAAAAGCGTGGCGTGCATGTCTAGGTGTTTCAGCACACGTGTGCAACTTGGTGACTGTGTGCATGTGTATGCGAGCTTGCTCCTCATTGTGCTGGACTTCAGAGGCCCAAGCGTCTCCTGCTTCCTCTCGGAGGCAGTGGGTTAAAAATAATGTGGTGTGCAATGAGCGGCGGGGAGCAAGGCGCAGACAGCAAGGAGCCAGAGCGTCACACATACACACACACAGTCACTCACACACACGCTCAGTCGCAGCAGTGTCGCTATATGGATTTTTTTTTTCCTCTTTTATGGACTTAATATCCCCATAAATGTTAGCATACACAAACAGAAATAGATGGCCATCCATTTACTCACACTTCATCCGATTCCCTTCTTCCAGAATACATAAAAAACAGATTGAACATCTGCCTCACCTTTTTCTTTTCACTTAACCCTTCCACCCTTCTGAGATTAGGAAAAAAACTATCCTGTAATTACTATGATATAAAGTGGATAGCACAAGGATTGTAAATACAGTTTTATTCAGTACAGTCTTTGTTAAGTGAGCAGCCAGCTCATTGAACAGCAGATAATCTTGTAAAACAGTGGAGCTCATCCTTGATGGGCTGGGTTTTCTACTAAAATGCAATGTTATTTGATAATTCATTAGGTTCCAGCTAATCCTCAATCAGCAAATAGAAAGACATCTCTGAAACACAAGGTGGCACTGAGATCTTGTTCGTCACTGATTAAACCTTTGTGGCATGCGCCAGTTTATGTTGACTACTGAAAAGCAAAGGAAGAAGATATTGATGACTCACAGGTACTCAAGTGGTAGATTGCAACGTTTCCCACTCTCCCACATCTTCCTCCTCTCCCCCTCCCTCTATTGCGTGAGGAAGCCAGGGCAGCTGCAGTCTTTCTCCACCCCAAGATAAGACTGACTCCAACCGGCCTCGCAAACCTCCTGTCATCTGTCTACTCTCCTTATCAGCTGGCCTGTGCAGTACAGTGGTGTTGACGCTCTAATTAAACCCATGCGGCCTCACCTGCCCCCCCTCCACTTCCACCACCTTTAATCTATAGCAGCGAAGAAAGTTCACTACCGCACTGTGAAGAACTAGACTTCAGTTTTGGAGTCCAGTGCAATTTTGTTTTGAATAGTACCAATTCATGAAAATGTTTTCATTTATGGTCTATGCTTTATGACAAAATTACCATTTATCACTGTAACTGTACCTATACAAAATGGGACAATGGATCACTCTATGTGCAAGAGAAATACATCACTGTGAGATGCCGACTAACAATGGCATCATTAAGATAAAATACAATAAGGATAATAAGATAAAGAAACTGTTGTTTGTACTCTCTGAGTAGTTTGTACCCTCAAATCAGTGGCTGATCAGTGTTGTGTCACAACAACAGAGGTCCTGTCTTACTCGAGTTGTTTTATCCTAAGGTTTGAATACGTTAATATGTTTTCTAGCAATGCTGACTTTCTGGCTTTCTCATACACTCCAGAGTTGACTTGCATACCTGTAAAAGGAAAATGTGCATGTGTGTTAAAATTTACATTAAAGCTTCCTAATTGCTTTAATATTGCAAACAAAATCTACCTTTACTTCTGTATACATTTTTTTTTTTTGGAGTCTGAAATCTTGCTGGTCTAAAACCTTATTACAGTAAGAAGTTCCTTTGTCACCTCTGTTTAGTTGCCATGATGGTGTTGCCTTATCTGATTAAAGTGTTTACAAAGTGGGAGTATTGTAGATCTCTTGACACATTTCTTTGACAACTTTATATTGTTCTTACTCAGTAAAAAGTATATCATGTGTTTTCACACATTTCTGTGTTCTTATCAGTGCCTTTGACCCACAACAATTTAGATCACCTAGGCAGACAAAATCAATACTTACTGGAAAGACTGGACAGTCTTAACCAGCAGGCTATATGAGTCCAAGCATTCAGTTCAACAAGATTGCCTATTTTGTCTCCATTCACTCTATCTGCAACACCATGTGCACGATAAGGAACTGATAGAGGTCCAGGGAGATTCTTGAGCAAAGACTTGCACACAAATGGTATACTCATAAATGTTTATAGCTCCCCATTAAACTTAGATGTTGAATGTTGAATAGATGTTGATGTGTCACTCACTGATAGCGGAGCCTCTCGGCTGATTTATGGCAATCCTTGAAATTGCCTTAGTGACGCCTGGAGAGGATGACTAACCAACTCAGGTAGGGTCAACAAGCTCAGAGAGTGAGATAAGAGAGAGCGAAGCAAAGACAGAGACAAAGACAGGGACACAGAGGGCGAGCTCTTGGGATGGACGAAAAGAATGAGGGTCACTTCATGTAAACGTGGCAGACATCTCTTAAACTGCCCTGAAGATACAAGACCAGAAGCAAACCATTTTAACTGATAATGTCGTTGTTTATCCTGGGGTGAGATAAGTGAACATGCAAGTTAATGTTTAACATTTTCATATTATTGCAGTTTTTCTTAAAATGCTGTATTAGCTATGTATTCACTAGGTCCACACAGGCTACAAATACTGATGTGGCACTTATCCAGCAGGATATCATTACACGGAGAGTGTCCATCTTTTGCGCTCTTTCTCTCTCCCAGTTGAAATGTCAGGCCTCTATGTCATTTGTCTCAATCAGCTGCCACTGTTTCCATTTGGCCTGTACACCCATTCAATACTGAAACCAGCAGCTCCTAGTTCAAAGATTAAAACATGCACGCAAATGCAAACAGAGCCCATCAGCAGCACACCATCATGTCTTGCAGCCACACATCCCACCATAATGCCATTTAGAATAATAGCACTGTGAGCAAATAGCAGTTAACTGCGTTAACGTCTGAATCTGGCCCGCCATGCTTATGCGAGCATCTGTCATCTTTATCAATAAGCAGAAGGTCTGACATGAATCCAATTTGCTCCTTGAAACCTCTTGTCCCTATGTCATCTCCATTAATATACAAACGCATACAGACACTGACAATAATGTCACAGGTGCTGGTTCTGTCCTCTGACCTCAAAAGTGTGTGTATTCGGAGAGATGGACTTCCTCTTCTCCCAATTAAGGCATGCTGAATCTCGTCATTGTGTGCCCCCAGCTGAACCCTGACCATAAAAAAAACAACACAAATTTTTGGTGAGGTGTGTTCGATTTTTTTTCTTTTTTTTTGTGGATGGGGGTGCTTTAGCAGTTGAGATGGAGGAGCCGGGCCTTCCTCCTTACACTGACCTCCTGACCTCCTTGACCTGCTAGTTGGCTTGGACAAAGGAAGCCTTTCCCTTTTAATTCTGCCCAGGGAGCGTTATATAGGACCTGACCCCGTGCTCCTCTTAACCTTTTGGACCTCCGGCCTGATGTCCATGATTTAGGACAAATTTCATTACATGCTTTCTCCGGATGAGACTGTTGGCTAAGAGGATGTGGCACTGCAACAACTCAGCCTGATTAAAATGTCAGGTAGGGCAGACAGCTGAGATGGCATGTTCAGCTCACATGAAAGAAAAGCATGTGTGTGATCTTACTGATACATGACTAGTAAACTCTTTACAATATTGTGGTAAACACAATAAAACCAGTGCAATTCCAGACCTTTTTGTCAGCTATGTAGAAATTCAATTGTTAAAAAAAAAGCCATAGTGGATCTAATTTAGTGGATCAGTTGTTGCATCTGCCAAATACCCATTTATCTTGTGAGAAATATATGTAACGTGAGCTCCTGCCTGTGAGTGATAGCCATCATGCTCTCTACAAACAAGCTAGTGGGGAAGCTGTGAGGCTGTAACAAGCAGAACAGAACGCCAACACCATGGTGGACAAAAGATGAGTGAGAAGCATAAGAAAGGAAAGACTCTTGAGAATAGCTGCCATGATAGGCGCCTGGGCCTGTGTGCTGTCTACCTGTCTCTCTTTCTAACTGCCATGTTCTTGTCAGTGTTGACACCCTGTCAGCCCCACCTAGCCAGGGCCCTGTGGGTAGCAGGCAGGCAGGCAGCTGAGGTGGAGGTACACAAAGCAGCCAGCGTGAATGGGACTGACTGGGCTGGGCTCTATTGGAGCCAGCCTTCCAGACGCAGACAATAGTGGGGCCCGAGGCCGGGGCCAGAAACCTGAAGCCTCGGCCTGGTATTTTAAGAGGCCTGAGTGGCTCTGGAGCCAGTTGTCAATCAATAGGTGCACACAATCAGGCAAAAACAAGACTTGGAATGATGGAAAAATTGAGACGGCGACAGAGGACAGAAAATATTTCTTTTTTTTTTTCGTTGAGGCAGCCTTAAGACTCGCATTTGTGTCTCTTCACACACACACCATGAAAACACACACATGCACTGCTAGTCTTTTCAGGCCAAGGTTGTTGCTTACAGACTGTTGTCTTCATTGTCTAAAGTGCCTCAAGAAGGGGTGGGGTAGAGGAATTGTGTGTGGGTGTGGGTGTTTGTGTGTTTGTGTGTGTGTGTGCATGCAGGGGGTTCATCTGTACACAATATAATGCTTTCACTCTTCTAGGCCACTGTTGCTGGATTTGTGTTGGTGCGTGTGTGTGTGTGAGAGAGAGAGAGAGAGACAGCAAGAGCAGCAGAACTCTGCTCCTTCCTCCTTTCACAAACACTTGCATCATTTTGTCAGAAAGGAAAGGCCCAGTCTCCTTTTCGCTCCTCTCCTCTGACACCTTGCAGACATCTGGCAGAGGGTTTGATGATGCCGCTCTTGAAAGCCAAGGCTTGTCTGTAGGCTATAGAATGACAGACTGGACTGTAATAACCCATGCAAATAACCAAATACCTACACGTGTCACAGTGGTGGATGAAGCCTCTCCCGCATCTCCCTCTCTTTGTAATTCCCCTTTCAGCGTGCTGTTCTACCTGTCCACCAGATGCCCCCAGTGTGTTCCCTATGACCATCTGTCCCCTTTTCAACTTTTTTGTTAATGCCCCCTGTGCATTTACTTAACCCTTCCCAATACTTCTTGAATTTTGTCTCATTGTCAATAAAACCACAGTCTTAATTTTCCTACTTATAAGCAGGGGTTGAAGTTACAAATCCCATTTACTCTCATTCCTGTAATGTAACAAAGTGCAAAATGTTGCAAGTGTGCTAAATAACATTTCAGTATACTTGTACTAGGATTCAGTATTAGTCTTAATTTTAATTTTACTAATGTTATTTCATCTTTGGTGTTGCACTCTTCTAATAATGTGGCAACCAAAACATAGTAAAAACAAAAGTGACATCAGCGGCTGCAGCAAGAACAAGGTTATCTGCAGCCCCTGAAACAGCACTATGTGCAGGTATGTGGACTAAGTTAGCAGACACTGTGTAACAGCTACGTGTATTAAATGTAAACGTTCACTGGCAAAGGGTCAGGGCATACAAATGCAGATGCAAACTGAACCAAATCACAGCCATGTTGTTGCTTTAAGTAACATCTACCTTTGGTGAGTTTAACACAAACACTTGAAAGCTTTTTTTTATTTTTTGAAAATAAAAAAAAGCTTTCAAGCATTTCTTACCTATATAATCATATCTACTACATAGATCACATATCAAAATCAAGGCCTGCAGGCCCACATATCATTTTAGGTTCTTAATAAATTTTGACTCAGTTGTAGCTGTGGTTTGCATAGTGATAGGCATCTTGTGCATATGCAAAATTAAACAGACAGGTACACCTTCACAGCAATTAACAAGCTAGCTAACAAAGAATGCAACAAGGAAAAGTCATGCTAAAAACAATTTCCACTAAGTAACCCATGCCTTTACCAAGTGTAAAGAGAGAGGCCCCTGTACCCAATGGCTACGAGACAATCTCTGTAGTCAAAGAACAAAGCTTGTGTTGTCATTTCGATGTTTGAATCCCCATATCATCAAAGATATGGGGTCAGAGACAACCAGACAGGGAAAGAAGGCTTCAGAAAGTGGCTAAACTGAAAAGAGGCATGCAGCTTCAGCACAATGTGTTTCTTGTTCCTCAGTCTCAAATTGATAGAGCTGTAAAGGAAACTTTCATTTTTATTTGCAGCTAGTTTCATACTAGAAGGCCAGGCTGTATGGTATAGATAAACTACAAAGATCATTTACTTTTTAATTATCTTAATGAGACTACCTACACAACTATTTAGTTGCCATATTCAGGCCTGTTAAACTAAGTCTCAAAGAAATGTGTGCAAGAACAAAATTAGCAATTTATGGCTTTGCTTTTTACATCAGGATGTATTCTGTTTTATTAAATGCCCAATAGTATCTGTAGCTGTCAAACTGAGGCTTGTAAAATAGGCTGCCGTGAGTTGACAGCAGTTCTATTTTGTGTAGAACTATAATCAGAATGCATTATTTTGCCTGCTAAATTGTTAAAAAAAAAAGCCTAATAAAGTTTTTTGTGGACTAGTTGTGGACCAAATTGTATGTCAGTAGATTATACAGCTCCGGAAAAAATTAAGAGACCGCTGCAAAATTATCAGTTTCTCGGATTTTGCTATTTATAGGTATATGTTTGAGTAAAATGAACATTTTTGTTTTATTCTATAAACTACTGACAACATAACTCCCAAATTCCAATTACAAATATTTTCATTTAGAGCATTTATTTGCAGAAAATGAAAAATGGTTGAAATAGTCCTTCATCCACACCTTGATCTACCTAGCTGTGTGGCATGGAGCATTGTCCTGCTGGAAAAACCAATCCTCAGAGTTGGGGAACATTGTCAGAGCAGAAGGCAGCAAGTTTTCTTCCAGGATAACCTTGTACGTGGCTTGATTCGTGCGAAGAGCCAGGCTGAAGTTTGCAAAAGACCATAAGGATTGGACAATAGCGGACTGGAGTAAAGTCATCTTCTCCGATGAGTCTAATTTCCAGCTTTGTCCAACAGCTGGTCGTCTAATGGTTAGACGGAGACCTGGAGAGGCCTACAAGCCACAATGTCTCGCACCCACTGTGAAATTTGGTGGAGGGTCGGTGATGATCAGGCATCAGGCACTGTCTTCACTG
>VUQI01031352.1:0-12823 GCA_015106735.1 Paratilapia polleni
ATTTCTAAGATTTTTAGGGCCAAGTACAATAACCTCAGTTTTATCTGAATTTAGAAGTAGGAAATTAGAGGTCATCCAGGCCTTTATATCTTTAAGACATGCCTGTAGTTTAGGAAATTGGTGTGTGTCATCTGGCTTCATGGATAAATACAGCTGGGTATCATCTGCATAGCAATGAAAATGTATGCTGTGTTTTCTAATAATACTACCTAAGGGAAGCATGTTTAATGTAAATAGAATTGGTCCCAGCACAGAACCCTGAGGAACTCCATAATTAACTTTAGAGTGTGAAGAAGACTCCCCATTTACATGAACAAATTGGAGTCTATTAGATAGATATGATACAAACCACTGCAGCACAATTCCTTTACATACCCAAGGTATGTTCTAATCTCTGTAGTAAAATATTGTGGTCTAACAGGACAAGCACAGAGATGAGTCCACTGTCAGAGGCCATAAGAAGGTCATTCATAACCTTCATTAGAGCTGTTTCCGTACTGTGATGAATTCTGAAGCCTGACTGAAACTCTTCAAATAAACCATTCCTCTGCAGATGATCAGTCAGCTGTTTTACAACTACTCTTTCAATAATTTTAGAAATAAAAGGAAGGTTAGAGATCGGCCTATAATTAGCTAAGACAGCTGGGTCAAGTGAAGGCTTTTTAAGTAATGGTTTAATTACCACCACCTTCAAAGCCTGTGGCAGGTAGCCTGTTAATAAAGATAGATTGATCATATTTAAGATTGAAGCATTAATTAATGGTAAGACTTTGAGCAGTCTTGTAGGGATGGGGTCCAATAGACACGTTGATGGTTTAGAGAAAATAATTATTGAAGTTAACTCAGAAAGATCCATTGGAGAGAAAGAGTCTAAATAAATATTAGCAGTTTAGAAAGTTGCAGTACACAATGATATGTCTGTGGGAAGGCTGTGAATAATTTTTTCTTTAATGGTTTTGTTTTCCCACAACTCTCTGGCACCTGCACCTCCACTCCACAGGCTGTGTTACTGTCCAGTATTTCTTGTACCTAAGCTAATGCCTCCACAGCAGTTGGTCCCTTTAATACATAACTGACATGAACTCTTAATCAAACTCCCCATAAGACAGCAAAAAAGCCTACCCCCTGAAATGTACTGGAACTGTGTAATTGCTGAATGTAAAAAGTAATCACTACGGCGTGTGATAAATGATGCTATTTGGGGATAAAATCACAACAGTTATTATGAAATAACTACATTTTTAGTATAAAATACATTTAAAGATAGTAAAAATTTCATGGCTTAAATCCACAAGACCCATGTTGCTTTTTACTCCATGCTGCTCATTTCACACAGCAAAAACCCCACAGAGTGTCAGACCCATGCTGACTGTTACTAAACGATAGCAAAGGAACCATAAAAGAACACTTTGTATAATTCAGGAGGTTAGAATGAGTGAAGAAAAATGAACATCAAAACACACACACACTGGAGTCAGAGCGAGTCCAGTGTGTGTGGTGTGGTGGCACGGTGGCTCCCAGCAGTAAAGAGCAGCCATCCCTGGCTGGCACATAGGACACCCATTCACTGCATGACAGGGTGTCACACCACATGATTTATGATGGGTAATTATGGTTATGGAGGTGACATCATATCCTACTCGCCAGCTCCCGCATGTATCTGAGCCCTGTTTATGTGCTTCTGTGCATGTGTGTGTGTGTGTGTGTGTGTGTGTGCTCGCATGTGTGTTTGTGGCTAATTAGTTATGCTGTCTGGATCCAGCAGCGACTGTCTTTGTTTTTCTACAGAACGGAAGACAAGGCATGTCACAACAACATATCTCGCAGTTCCTCCAGACGTGCAGTAAAGCACACGCATTCACACATTTGCACATATGGGCCCACAAAAGAGTGCCTCCACCTTTTATTCTCCGCTAAAATATTAGTGCTTTGTTCAGTTCAATCCACACAGATTTCTTCTTCTTTTTTTTTCTTCACCTCGGAGCACGGCGCTCCGAGCACGGCTGGGCCAAAAGTAGCAAAAGAGCGGGAACAACAATCACACATTTCTTGACAGAGCTAACCATCAGCTTACCACGGTCTGAAACTGGCGACGGGAGAAGCATACAATTAGAAATCATTACTCTGCACCTAACTGCTGCTGACAGGCATGGGCACGACAAATGAGAAAATGGAAAGATTATAACACAATTTCACTCTCCTGTACACATCTGCTAATTCACTTGCCAGTTCTAAATAAATGCATTCATTTAAACATGATTTGACAGACCATGCCTACTGTTGGATTAGAGACACGGAAGCTGTTCAGAGAAAAACATGTTCATATATTTAAAGGAGGTGTTGAAAAGTCAAGTTAAATCCTTATTTTAATACAGTTTTTAATGTTTCCCAGCATGAGACCAATCTTGACAGAGCTCTTTTATGTTTATTAAGGTGTTTGGAGGTTTGCAAACTCTGCACAGGTGACGCACTGCAGCGAATGTGCAGAGGTCAACGTGGGGCACGTGAGAGTGTCGTTAATGAGGCAATTTGGGGAAAACAAAATAATGCAAGAGAAGAGAACAAATATAGATAGATTAAACTAAGTGAGTGACTCACCATAATGAGTAGGGTTACTTTTTTGTTTTTTTTGCTATTGAGTGGATTCATTTCAGTATTCAGTCTGAAACACGGCCATAGCCACAGGGGCCTCATTTGGGAATGGGCTTCAAAAGTCTATATTTGAACTTTACACTGCTATTAAGGCATCGGCAGAAAATCAAAAGAGCTCATTCCTCTAAAAAGTCACCACAGATCAGCGTTTCAATACTGTGTAAAAAAAAAAACGCGCAAAAATTACATCTTTGCTCCCTGACCCTGCAAATATTTTAACAAAAGTGACCTTCTGCAGCTTTTCACCCTCAGCTCAATCATGAAAACTTCACAAACTCCTGCCAGGGCGAGATTTACAATGTACTCACTGCTCTGAATTTTAATTCAAGGTCATAAATAAAGAGAACTCATATAGCGCTGGTGGGCTGAATGAAAATTTTTTTTTCCTCCCTGCATTAGAATTGGTAAGTTAAACACTGTAATTACATCATAAACCGTAAGAATCAGTTTACTGTACCTGATCTAGTCCAATCCATGTATATGTGGGCAGTAAGGTCCCCAGTACAAAGACAGCAGCTTGTACGGCTGAGCCTCTGTTCCCCTGCTCCCTTGCTCTTTCACTTAGATGCATCTCAGAAATGTCTTGCTCTTTCTCCTCCTCTGCTGCCTAAGCAGCACACTGTGCCTCCTGCAATGCTCCCGTCAAGCTGCGTAATTTAGTGGACGACACAACCACTGAACAATTACTGGCCGTGTGACACTTAACTTGAAGTGGTGCTCCTAAGGCATCACAGTGCTAAGCATCATAGAAAGAACACTATACCACACAAGTATCCAAATGCTGTTGTTTGGTGTTCATCTGATTATTGTAATAAAAGAAAGAAAGGCAATCTATGTTTTCAAAGATTGCTTGGCATTTGGGGAAGAAAAGGGCACAGTCTTTCACCATAAGTAAAGGATAACTTTAAACCTGCAGGAACACACTGAGGACTGACTTGTGAAAGAAACCAAATGCAGAGGAACGGATAAACAGGAATCTCAGCCGACTCTGTCATGTTTTTGAAAGTCCACCATCATCTCCTAAACCCCACCAGAGGATTTTCTTCCTGAAAACCCTGCAGGTAGCCCAGAGCTTCAGAAACAATTCTTAGGTTTAGCAATCAAAAGCATCTTCACATTCTCCATTCCTGTCTGCCTCTGCGCTAAGCCTCACTGTACTGCTCCTCAGTAGGCTGCCTGCTGAAGAAAAGGACAGGAGAGATTGTCATCAAGCCTCCTATTGCGATGTTTCATGAAATAAAAATAAAAAAATAATAAACTTTCATCTTAGAGACAGCAATGATCCACTAAGAACAAAACAAACCTGAATAAACTGCTCTGGTGTTGTGGTTAGTCTGCCTGCCTCCATCTGGTATTGACACCCTTCCAAACACCTCAGGCCCCTACAGAGCTCTAATCCTACTACTGGAGCTGTTTAGCATATCCTATTTATTTGTAGTCTGCTCTCACACCTTCTTGCCTTCTGCCTAATTGATGCCTCTCAGAGTTCATCTCTTTCAAGGTATTACTCATAACCCGTACTAGAACTTTAAAATGAACTGACAGTGGAGTAAAAAGACACAGCAATGCAAAAGTTCTCATCATTTAAACATAAACTTAAAGCGTACCTCTTCAGCCAGGCTTTTGATTGAGCATGTTTTATCAACATTACTTTTTTAATGTTATTCCAGAATTTTATTATTTCATTCACTAGAGCTTATTGATTATTGTACATTGTATTTTCATCATCATGTGATGTTATCCAAAATTACATTCATTCACATCCAGCATTCATTTTTTGTTGTTTCTAATTTTGGTGATGTACTCTTAGTGTACCTTTAGGACATTTATTTATTTTGTTTTTTTACCTCCTTGTCTTTTTCAGTTAACTTGCTTATATAATTTTTGTTATGTTTTGTTTTATCTTATTATGAGCTTGTCAACTATCTGTGAAGCACTTTGTACCGCACCTGCGTGAAAGGTTCGAAAGGTTCAAATAAAGTTTGATTGATTGAATTATGTTTTTATATTTTGCATTTCTCTGATTTGTGTAACAGGCACTCCTTTTCTTTGTGTTTCCCCTCACTTTTGTCTATTTCCACGAATTTTTACATGTCTTAAAATCTGGTTATTTCAATTTTAACACTAGTTAACAGAGTCCATAATGACTCTATGGCACAGACAGACCATTCTGTACATAGGAGATGGACATACCCAGCGAGATGTCACCCTTTTGTCTAGTGACTACCACTTTCAAGCCTTGACTTGAATGTTTTTCCATATTAGTGAGATAACTATGAACCTGATGACACTAAGTATGCCCATACACTGTAAGGAATTGCTGCAAAATTTAAATTGTGATTTTACAGTAAGCTGGCTGTATTTAAAAAAAAAACAAACTGTAAGGTTCTGTAAACAGCAATGCTTTCTGGGAGCTCATGGCTCATGTGACTGTTAAATCAAACATACAGCCTATACTGTAAATTTCAAATTTACAGATGCATTGTGGGATTTCTAATGGTCAGGAGGATTTTCAGCAGTGAGTGGAGGGATTTCCAACGGTGGTAAGTGACTTATTTGATTTAAATGTTATTTCAATATTCTACTCAGATTTAGCCTCTTTAAACTTGCTGTTTTTGCAGGTACATATACAACCACTTTTTGTCTGCTAGCACAGTTAAGGTTAGCTTGACTTTTGCTAACGCTTTCATTAATTAACATCTCAGTTTCTATAAGATTGTGGAGCTTTTCAAACCAATAAATAAGATTGATTTGAATTTTAAAAACTGTCACCCAAGCTTTCGGTATGAATCAGCATTATCACTGGTTTTGCCATTCCTGTATGTAGTTTATTGTTGAACTAATATAATCTGACATGTTGAAAATAATACTGAAACCTTTCATCATTGCATACATTTTAGCCTCTCAGAGGTAAACAACGGGTAATGGACTAATACACGCCGTCATTTACTTGTTATGGTATACCATAACAATTTGTCAGTCATAAGGTGCTCTTTACTGCTCTGAAAGGGACCATAATTTACAAAATGAGCCTTGTGCTTTATTTGTAAATCCATTAGAAAAAAGTGAGAAGGAGGGTAATTATCTCATGGATTTCTATACAATCTGACGTCTCTTTGCAGCCAAAGGAGTTGCCCCCTGCTGGCCATTAGAAAGAAAGCAGGCTTTGGCACCCTTGCCTTTGCTGAAACTAAAATGAATTTTGACACATTATACTTAAATATGGAAACCTTACAATGTCGCAGGAGGAAAAAAGCAAGGATTTACCAAAGTCACTGGACTCCATCTGACATGTCAATAGAACATGCCACAAGGAATGGTGTGGTGATGCCACCATCATCATAAGGAGTTTTAGGACAATCCCTTGTGGTGCTGATGGACCCAGATGAAAAGTCAGCAAAAGCATAAAGATGCATCTCCTGGAAACAATATATCTCAGCAATCATCAAATTGCAATCATTACACAAAGGTTCTTGAGATATCATCCACCAGCCAGGATAGTGCTGCTGGAGTGGTTTGAAATCCTCTCTTATCTGAAGGATGTTTTGTCATTAAACAAAATATGGCTTGTTTCTTCGTTTTTTTTTACAGTGCACTGTTGGTCAGTGGGAGGTATATATGGAGTTTATTTGTGTGCAATGAATCACCTGCTGCTTCTTTTCTCCTGCAGGTGATACAGCTTAACAAGAATTGCAGGTTCATGGTACCCCTGTGATAAGGAAATAATTCCTCATTGGATTCAAACCAGTGAACGCTGCCAGTGACATTTAATTTGGCACACTGCCAAACTCATTGTACTGCTCTTGGGTACTGAATGCGCTAGCCTCTTTGTTTATAACTAAATCGGGTTTTGTATTTGTCTGTACTGTGTGAATAAAGTTTCAAATGGAAAAATGTTCTTTCAATTAAAGTGGACTGAATCTACTTAACAATTCACACCATCTCCCTCGTATTTCATTATTCCTTTGTTGCCCTCCCTGCTGGCACAGGTTCAGACAAGCTGAGCGCTGAAATTATGACAACTGTCCAAGGAGATGATGTAATTTAGGTTGTGTCACAGTAACAATGACACATTCCAGTCTGAGCATCTAAATTCAAGCTGCAAGTAGGTCGCCTGTCTCAAGGTGTAGTTTTGTATCTCAGGACCTTATAATTCAAATTACAAATGGAAAAAAAAAAAAAAAGCATCATTTCTGTGAGATGTGTGAGGAAGTACACACAGACATGCTTTGGCCAATTTTAGCTGCATTGTCAGTGTTCTCTTACACAACACTGTTTGCACAGTGTTCTGTTCTGCACAAACCAGACTGTACACTCTGCCACGTAAGCCTTTAGAAATTATGATCCAAGCCTCTGTGTTCTCAGAACTCATCCCTATCTTTTCAAGTATACTACAGTACAACACCTACCACTATGACTCAGAATCCTCTGTCATGCTAAACTGTTTCAGCACATGGCTTAACAATGAGTCTTCTGTGTGCTGTACAGTGTGCCATGATGTCTGAATACCCACTGAAGCCCAATTCTGGATGTAGGAGTAAAACTGTCTCTTGTATGTCATAAGCACTTATTATGAAGACCTGCTGCTATTTGACACTGTCTGTACTCAACTTCTTTTCTTCTAGGATGCACCTGGATAAACTGTTATTAACACTCTGAGGTCTAAGGTGGTAATCCTAATCCTACCCTAACTCTATATTTAAGAGAAAGGCAAAACAGACTTGGGAGAACAATTTAATAAAAAAACAAAAATGACATATTCTGATAGCCTGGGGTTAGGTTTAGGTTAGGTTGGGGGGGTGATGATCTGAATTATTTTTGGAGTGCAAAATAGGCAAATAGGCAAATTTGTTTTGTTTTCTCTCCCCAAAATGTTTTTAGTATCTGATTGTGAAGAGATTAAATAATTGACAATGGGTCATCCCAAGATGCCTTCTTGTTACAGTATAGTAAGCTAGTTACAGTATTGTCTCTGTAATGAAAGAATTTCCCCATAGACAATATAAAAGATGGATGTAGCAACCTTGATGTCACCCACTGTTGTGTGAAGTCCTGTTTTGAAGGCTCAACATGGGTGTTTTCACTGCCATCTTGATGGTTTGAAGCCGAATGTGACAAGCAAGGGCTCACTGGCTAATGAGCATACACCAGAAAAATCCTCCTTTCTGACACATAAAATGACCAAAATTTAAAAATTGAACTGAATGTTGTATTTAATATGAACTGAAATGAGTGATTGAAACCACAAACTCATTAGAAAAGTGTAAATAGAGGTCAGGGCCGGGGGCCATTATCCCATAGACTTCTATAGGACTGGAAATCTTTTTGCAACCACAGGTAGCGCCCCCGGTGGCTACTAAAGAGAATGGAGGTATTAAAAAGAATGGAGGTTTGAGGTGCTTCTGCAATGACTTCAATTTTCAGACCAAAAAACTACAGACTTTCATACTGTCTATGAATTTCCCACAACTGAGGTTGATGTATTCAAATCACCAATATTTCATTTGTTTGTTTGTTTTTAATTTAACGGTATAAAACCCCAAATTATTCACAACACTACCGTAAGTAACAAAAGGAAAGCACTACAATGTAACTTCTGAGAAGATGGGACTAAAATAATTCTTGCAAATTTCTTGAAAGTAGTAAAAGATTGTCAAAATAATCAGTATCAAAATAGTTTGCCAATTAATTTTCTGCCTGGCATCTAATAGGTACATCTTTGCCACTAAGGAATGCTGTTAAAACTCAATAATGAGCTATACCAGTGGCTATTCCCACCTTCACAAAAAGGAGGAAATAGTTAAGAACATAATGAATTCCAGATGATTGCACCATTTTGGGTCAAGATTGCTCATATGGTAGCAGCATTTATTTTCATTGCAAACTGACAAATACATTCATCAATTTGTTGTGATTGATATAAATTCAAAATCTTAATTACCTAACAATTTAAAGTACAGTTATGTGAACATATGTGAAAATTGTTATTGCACTGACGTATCTAATATATATCCTATCTATAATATAACTGATAACAATAAAAATGATTTAAATATGGCAGCTGGGATAGACCAATTGAGATATTGGGCCACATATTTCAATATATTTTGGACTTCAAGATATTTGGTTGAGGCCATTGTCTTCTTTAAATGCGAGGGCCCTGGGAAGTTTTACTGCCTTCAGAAAGGGTCTAGATTTCTCAAAAAATGAAACTTAATCTTCATCTCACCCTCCACACCCCAGTAATTTTCGTACAGTCCCTAAATCAACACTACCGTCAATCACTAAGCCTCTGTTTGCTTCAAGTCCACGCCAGGATTTATTTTAACTAGCTGTGTTATTGACAGAAATGCTTTCATATGTGATGATGTGTACATATACAAGCCTCAGTGACTGATTTTTGTATTGTTTGTTATGAAGAGCAGCCCACCATTAGAGAGCCGCAGCCGTGTGTTTACAGCTGATGCCAAACTATGATCTGTCAATTTGTGTCAGTCCACAGTTTATCTACTGATGGAAGTTTAATAGGGCCACAACGCTGTTTATCCAGCCAGAAGCCCCGGGGGCAAAGATGTCCTGTGCCCCCCACCCCACCCCTGTGCGCTGTCAGACATCATTTAAGCCTGTACTAACTGTCCACTTACTGGATTGTACTGTAATGTGCATTGCGCATCTGTCCACTCAAGTCCCCACCCATCAGACACTGTAGGTTAGACAAACACATAATCATTACATGCGCAACTCGTTAAAGACACACTCATATGCACGCGCGCGCACATCATTCCACGCAGCCGCTGTCCAGCCCTCGCTGTGCTGAAACTGGGATGTCAGCAGGCACCCCAACAACCCTTTATTAGTCAGGAAAGTTTATTGGATAAAACTTAGAGCTTCATTTGTGCGCATTTGTTACTGGCTGCAGTTGTTGGAGCGTGCCTGACAGAAGCTGACTTTAAAGTCGAGAATCAGTATCACACATCCCTCGGAAACTACCTTTACAGCACTTTTTTTTTTTTTTTTTTTTAATACACAACAATAAAAGCGTGCAATCTCCCAGCTGAGACAACATTTTTCTTTACTGTCTCCGAAGCCAAAGCAAATCTTTGAGAGGTTAGAGCTACCTTCATAAAAACAAAAGATAAAGACCACATCAAAGTATTGCTGTCAAAGTGTTATAGCAGGTTATTCATGACAAAAGAAGTTCTTTCAGCCTACCTGCCTCCTTCCATCTGCTGGTGGTCCCACATTTCCGAACTTTACGCAGTAACAGCCCGGGTTTGACTCCTTTTCTTTAGTCTCCACTCATAACGCTGACACATGACTCCAGATAAAAGTTTAGTCTCACTCTCAAACTTTTTATCTCCACACTTCGGATAAATTAATGTCCGACTGTCTGTGTTTTCTTCGACCCTATAAATCTGCAAAGACGACAGGGGCGCAACTGTCTGAAATCAATGAAACAAAGTTGGGATGCCTGCCATAACAGCGGTGTTTGTATACTTCTTTGTCTGTGCATGCCTTATGACTTTGTGTCCCGCCTCCAACTTCACCGGCAGCATGCGAAAAATCGCTCCAATACTCCTGTAGCAGTCTGCAGGGACCGTAAACGCATCAGTGGTGTTCAAAGGCGCGTTTGTATGAATTAAATGGTATTTTTATCTGCTGTGCTTTCAGTATGATATTCTATATTATTGTTATAATAGTCCCATAGGGACATAGTGTATGAGTTCAGCAGCTCGCAGTGATCTCCTCTCACTTTATGCTTTATTTATCTTATATGGCATCACTGTAATATTCCTGGAGACTTTGATGTAATACTTGTGTAGTAATGCTGCAAGTTATTCTTGCTCTCTCATGGTAGAAATACACATTGTAGCCTTGGGACAAGTCTATACCATGATATAATTATCTGAGGCTTGTAAATCGCTCAATATAACAATAAAAACAGTATATAAATAACGTGTTAGAAATGTTAAAAGTCAAATATAAAAATGTCACGGACACAGTGTGATTACATCTAATAAAAGTTACACATACACCCAACATTATAAATCTGTCACTATATCAATGCATCAATCTGAATAATTTCCTTTATAATTACAAAAAAAAGTTTTGCGTAAAAAAATCGTATTAAATGGAACCTGTTATGCTCATTTTCAGCTCCATATTTTTATTCCTGGACTCCATTTGAGTAGGTTTGCATGATTTACAGTTCAAAATAATCCTTAATTATTTTACACTAGCCCTAGGTGCAGGCAGTCAGATTATTCACTGTCAGAAACAAGCTTTTTATTTATCTATGTGGAAGTGCCTTAAACCAGTATTCTGTCTAATAGCCAGCAGGGGGCAACTCCTGTGGTTTCATAAAGAAGTCCACTTGTAGAAACTTATGGGAAAATGGCCCTCAGCTCTCTTGATTTATGACTACAGTAAACACTTTTCTGTTGGGTTTATGCTCTCAATCGCTGGTTTCAAGTCTGCTTGAATTCAACATGATGTTCACTTTGTAAATTATGGTGTCCAAAAGGAGGATAAAGCAGGATATGCTTTAGGGCTGGCCTTTTGTGTGATTGAGATGGAATGAGTGTGCATTGTCACTTGATTTCACAGTCAGATCTGCCCGACGATTGTGACATCTGGCTTCAAAAAGCTGAGATGGTGACAGCAAGGATGCTCACCTTGAGGGTTCAAAAGCATGACTTTAACCAATGTTAAACCAACAGTGGCTATTGCCATCTTTTATATACAATCTATGCTTTATACACAGATAGTTTAGCCCAGTGAGTCCCAAGCTGGGTTTAGGCATTACCGCAATGTCACAAGATAAATGTGAGAGGCTGAGACATGATTAATAGGGTAAGACAGATTTTAGAGGAGAAACATCTCTTTGCTGGAACACTTCAACTGAAACATGGCAAGAGGCTCCAACTAGACACAGGTTTTTCATACTTTTAAAAGAAGTCACAAGCAGAAGATTCTCCTAGGGACAGACTTAGTTTTATATTTTATAAGTTTATATGTTTTACTATGTATATATAAAAGCTGAACTGAAACTTAACACCTATTTGTCAGAGAAATGTAGAAGAGTAAAATATTTATCCTTGAATTGGGTTGCATTTATATAGCGCTTTTCTAATCTCATCGACCACTCAGAAGGTTTTACATTACAAGCCACGTTCACCTATTCACACGCACATTCATACTCAGCTTTTTATACATCCAGCACTTTCTCAATCACAGCATAAAGCAGGAGAAAATGGAAAAAATTCAAGCAGTTATTCTTAAGTATGCAGTGACATTTTGCTTCCAGGATTCATTCCTGTCATATATGTAAGAAGTGTTGTGACTGAACAGAGGTAGACAGATAAAACATTTTATTTCATATCAAACTTCAAACAAGTGATGATTTTATATAATAAAAAATAAGTATTCTTAAAGGGTAAAAATGTGTACTTTTGTTCAGAATTGCTGTACACTCAGATCTCTGTTATTTTACTTTCAGCCTATATTCTAAGCAGACACGGTGACTTGATCTTGTCTGACTCACTCGGGTTAACAGAGGAGACAAACAAACTGTGGTAATCAGCCATAAAGATGAAGTGCACACTAACCTTAGTATGTGTCTGCGTGTGAGTGTGGATGAGGAGGCCGTTCACATCTTTTTCTTCCCCAGACTCTGAGGACTGGACTGGACTTTTTCTTTCTGAAACAGTGAACACCTCAGACACACCTCGCACACTGTTTCCAGCGTAATGTCAAGCTTATTGCAGACATCTTGGGGGCCGGTGTCTCATCTTTAGGATGGTGTGTTGTGTGTAATGGCCATGCCTTATCTCTCTCATTACCCAGCCCGAGATGTCAGAGGAAAGCTGGAGAGGACCCTGCTCTCCTGACAGAGAGGGAGAGATGGAAATAATTACCAATGTCTCTTGTGGAATAGGGCGTAAATTGATACACACTAAATACTGAACCTTAGGGGTCTCTCTCTCTCTCTATGTGTGGGTCTTCCTCTCTCTTTCTCGTCAGATGTACGAGACAAATGAATGCATCCAGAAGGAATTAATTGGATTTGGGAGCAGTCTCCTGCACAATCCACCAGGACAGACACCCCCCCCATTTGGCGCACACACACACACGCCTCCTTTATTCCAGTCATGCCTTGCAGAAATGTCTG
>VUQI01031352.1:17032-36040 GCA_015106735.1 Paratilapia polleni
AAATGGATAATCTAAAAAAAAAAAAAAAAAAAAAATATATATATATATATATATATATATATATATATATAGAAGCATACATGCTTTACAGATAAAGCTGATATTCTGTAAAGCATGCTTGTTTGCATTCTTGAGAACAAAGAAAGTGAATAAGTTTAGCTTCCTCCGTGTGACTGTATGACCAAGAAAACCCTACTCACACTGACCAGCTGTAACCAGTCAGTATGTGTTTAAGTTTGAGATAACAGCTGATTAAAACTGACACAGTGCACAGCTGTCTCTTACTATTGAAAATTACAACCTTCATAATAACACAATAAACTAATTCTACAGAGATACCACCCCATGTGAGGGTGGGGGGTCGGATGGGTGGGACAAATTAAATTAGCTCTTGTGTTCATTTTATTCGCTATCAGTCTTCACTGAGCAGCGCTGATGATCACTAATTGTACATAATACATTTAGAGAGGAGCACAAAGGGAGTATGGAACATCTATGATGCATGATGGCATAATTATAGAATAGTGGTTATACGTGCATGCTGGCACACCCATCTGGGTTTACATGCTGTTTGACTCGCAGCATCTATTCAACTGTGTGTGCGTTAAGCATCTCTTTGACGCGCTGCAGTCTTTCTCTGAAAGTCTAAAACTGACAGAGAGAGTTTAGTTTGTTTCAAAGGGCCTACATTTAGAATTTTAATATGTAAAGTTCCATAAAAGAGCTTGTTAGCAATGTTAAGATTCATTATTTAGAACCAGTGGGTCCATGTTTGTATTTATTATTCAAAAACCAAATGAGTCCAGAAAGTTGCAAGATGTTTTGGTGTCAGCTAGAATTACATAACAATATTAATTAAGAATGCTGACTTTAACAGCTCAGTGTATTATGTTTGATTAGAGTGTTCATGCATAAGCTTATTGTAGCTTCAGAGTGTCAAAGATAAATAATGGACTAATGAGGAAGACGTCAGGACAGATAACTGTTAAATCACAAGTTTTAATTTGTAACGTGAACTGAACATCACATCCTGCTATCTTTTACTTAAGTAAACTACAAGCTATTCATTCAGCATCACGAGTGGACCAAAACTACTAAGTGTCAACTGAACGCAGTATTTTCTTCCATTTTCTGCTGGGAAATTTATTTTATTTTCTTTAGATACATGTTGTGTTTTTTTTTTGTTTTTTTTTTTCTTTAGAGAAAGGAATTGGCAATGAAGCAGGAGTTAATATTCTGAGAAAACTTCTGGGGGAAGAAAGCGGCTATTCTCTGAAATTAAAGTGGCAAATGTTTGAGGAAACAACTCACAAATGTACTAGAAAGAACTTGAATATTTTTTGAAATTATAAAGTTATGCATTTGTGGGGGAAAAAAACAACTCACTAATTATTTAAGATTGAAGTCACAAATTTATGAGAAAAACAACTCACTGGACCACGAAGGCCACCAGTAAACAAAGAATTGGACATGCACACTTTAGTGCATGACTTATTCAAACATAAAAGATATCACCTCATACACAACAGTATGCTGCTGCCTTCTGCTGAAAGTCCAGATAAGATAATATAATAATATGTGGACTTTGTAATAACAATACTTAAGTGCTGATCTTCTTGGTCTAGTATATTAGCCTGCTAATATTATTAGTAATAATTTACAATGTCACTGCACTACTTTAGTGCTTTGTTATGTAAAAATGTAAAGTTGATGGATCATTATAGTGAATATGATTCATTGTCTTTATTATCTTTAAAATCCATATGAAAGTTCTTGAAATATTTCAGTGTGAACCAAAGTAGTGGAAGTGACATCCTCAAAGCTGCTAGTATGTCTACAATTTACAGGAATAGCCCACTAAAGGAACACTTGGGATATATATGTCGATAATTCAAATTTTATATACACCCCTGTGTATCATTTAATTGACTTTTTCAGATGTGAAATGAATGCCTGTAAATTATATGGCTGAGTTTAATTGATCTCTAAGAAGAATATGACTCAGTGGATCACAGCTTCCTGTTCAATAAGCTCTTATTATTGGCTTTTGGGTTCATTATCCTTTAATTGGTATTTCTCCTTTGACAGATATGTAGAGGGAGAGATACAGCATCATGTGCAGAATGAACAGCTACCACACAGATAAAATGATCTGTTTACTTGTTGGCTATACTAACAATATTCAATGTCTTCTCTATTAGTTTAAAACACATTTAAAACAAAAACTGAAACAATTCTACTGTCTTTGCTGCCTGCATTTTGCCAGCTTGACATCTGTAATTTTTTTTTTTTTAATGCTAACGTTAAACCCTGAAGTATACAACACAGGCAGCGCTCGAATGGAGAACATCACAGCTGCCATCCTTACGCTTTCAGCAAAACTGAAAAGCTAGCCATGCAAGTCTAAATTTTCATTTTAATAGACAAGGTTTTCTGAGGTTACAAATTACAGGTGCAGTACAGTAATTGAGAGTACTTTAAGTTCACACAGAGTCTTGACTGAAAGAAAGTCTGGCCATCAGGTCCTCTAACAAACCTGCATGGGCTGTATCATTTGGAGGATCCAGTCTCTACACTGAGACGCAGCTGTAGCATTCAGGACTGCTGTTGGTGTGCAACCATGTGCATCCAGAAAATGTGTCTAGTTAATGATGCAAGCTGTGGCCATATGAGTCAAGCCGAAAGTATCTATTCTAGTCTCATCATTCCAAGTATGAGTTTGTCCTTTGTTGTAACAATGACAATAAAAAGGAGAGGAAGAACAGTTCTATAGGGCCTTTAAACATAACACTGTGAGGGTTTTTTTTATTAGCGATGCTAGCAAGGGAACTCTATGGATAACAACGTTGGTCAGTCACTCTAACAAATGTCTATTTGGTCAGCAGTAACCCTCTTTCCCACCCCAAAATAGAGACTGCATTCTCAAATCTATCAGATTTCTCCATTAATTCAGCAGTCAGTTTCTCAATTTAGCATATTGTGATGTGGAGGAGGCGTCAATAAAATGTTTTGAATGTGCTGAAAAATGAGCTGAATTAAAGAGGTAAAGGAGCAGTCAGACTTATTTTGATGTGTGGACAGCACTTTGTTACATTCATCTCTCTTTTCGCACAGGGGTTTCCACAAAGGATATTGGCATTCCATCATACACTGATCCTAATTATTGCATATTTTAACAGTTTTTCCTACCTAATTTAGATATTTAACCAACTATTAGATGAGTTTATGTTGATGTTTGTTGTTTTTTTTTTTTATGTATGGGACTTTTGCCTTCATTAGACAGTAAAGAAACAGTAGGGCGAGAAGGGACGTGCAGCCTCACTGCATTTCACTACATAGCTAAAAATGACAAGACAACTTTTCTTCTTAAAATGGGGTTGGTTTCACTGGGGCGTCTTGCCCCACAAAGACTGCAGCTCCAACCAGCCTGTGAGGCTTTTTTTTTTTTTTAATCTAGCTAAAGCATGACTTGACCTAGCAAAACAAAAATAAGCTTAAACTGGAGCTTTTAAACATCTTCAACAAAAATACATGTCTATGGATTGCAGCAGTCAATTTGACTTGAAAATGAACTTAATTAGTTAAAAACATCAAAGTTAAACACCCTGTAGGGTAGCATATCAGTCAACCCAGCAGACAACCCAGATATACATGAGTACTGCCATGATCACAAATCATTTGAATAAATTAAGGAGTCAATCAATTTCTTTAAGTCCCTCTCTTGTATTGCCTGTGTTCTAAATCGCACACATTACTGTACCACCCACTTTAACTTTTCTTCTCTGGAAAATATTACTGAGGTTGGTGCAAAATTAGTACTGAGAGTGGCTGTTGGATCATACATCTCCACACACAGACCTCACAGAGTAACCGTCCATTATTTTTATGTGCACTGACAGGCCTGTCTGCCAGTTCGATCACTTTAGAATGAATGGAGGGTATCCTTATTAACTTTCAAAGCATGATTGTTTCTCGAAGTGCATTCCTGTGTGCCTGAATACAGTGCACATGCATAAATAGGTTCTCTCAAACTGGTGTGCTGTTGCAGTTACAGCAACTCTTCTGCTGCTACAGTTAAAAAGCAGTCGAAATATTAACTACAGAAACACAGTTCAGCCTGATGCGGAGAAGGAAGCTGAGAGGAAAAGAGAGGCTTTATTCTAATGCCATTGATCTAACAGCCAATCAGACTGAGGTAGATGGGACAAAACCACCTGTCATCTTTCACATAACAGAGAGTCACTTACATAACAGACCACGATCATCCCGTCTCTTGATCACTCTGCTGCAGGAGCCTGATTGTCGACTTACAATGAACACCACTGCCTGCTGGGAGAATATCTTTTCTCTTTTTGATTGTTAAGAGGCAGAGACGAATACATTACAGAAAAGAAAGAAGTCTGAAGGAGGCTATTTTGATTATCACTTATTTATACTGTATATCATATCCACACAATGCTCAGCCAAACAAAAACAACACATATACATATAGGGGCATGCATGAAAGTGCATATAAGAGTGGCTTCTGAAGAAGTGAATGAATCCCATGTTTCTTTCTAGAATGGCTTTCGTGCCACATTTCCATAACCCTAAGTGCATGCATGACACAGAAAGGAAAATAGGGTGGAGTCCAGTAAATGTCCAGTGCAGGCTGGCAGCCTGTCAGCCTGAAGAGAGGCATGAGGATGAGGACAGTTTAATGCTGCATCTCTCACTCAAAGCGACACTGAAGAAGATGTGACCTTGATTACACTGAGATGGCAGTGGCAGGGCACACCAGGCAGCCACACCCACATGGGTGCTTACTGGCATTGTGGCAGTGAGCTTGGAAAAAGGCACAAGGCATAAACAACACACGTCACTCTGGGGCATCAAAAGCAAAACTGAGTATATACAAAGGGAAAGAGGAGTCACGGAAGGAGGCATGTCAGGAAAAAAGAAGGGGGGGGGGCATGAGGGATACAACTGTGACAGGAAAAGTGACAATAAATTTTCTATACGTTCAAACCCTTGTGTGTATGTAGAGAGAGAAAGAGAGAGACAGAGAGAGACAAAGTGAGGGAAACAGGAAGGTCAGAGATGAGAAAGCAAGAAACTGAGCGACAGAGAAGCAACCGTGATCTTCCCTAGGGTCAATTGGTGTGAGATCCATCTGTTCTTAGAGATCACACATACTTATACCAGAACGCACCTGTGCACGCAAACACGTATGCCATAGTGTCATAGTACACGGTGTATTTTGGAGACCTGAATGCCAAAAATCTCTGTGCCAAAATTAGAAGGTTTCGTCTTAGCATATCAAGCTGCAGCAGAGTCAGCCAGTGCCTGACAAAAGCATAAAGAATTATCCGGTATGCTGAACTTCCTTAGAAAAAATAGCAAAGATGTAATGTTCCCTTCAAAAATAGTTTCAAGACAGTTAGAGTTAGGTGCAAAAACAGCAAAAGGCCAACCAATGACATCTCTTGGCTCTGTCAGAATGACTTGATGGTTTCTGTGACTGATGATATTGTTGTCACTTAGCACACGCAGATTATTACACTATTTTTTCCACTTTCTTCCTGTAGTTAAACCCTCTAATGCAAACTTTCCTCTACATCTCCCAATCTATTTACACCCATTAATACATATCTCTTTTCCCTATGGTTGCATGCAATCTGTTTCACCGGTGCTTGCTTACAGCTGCTCACAAACCAGTCATCACCTCTCTGTTAACAACACTGTATGCACACCCTATAAATTGCAGGGTCACAGCCATTCATTAAGTTTATCATCTCAGCTGCTTTATGTGCCCGAAATATCCCTTGAGTACTTAGTATAAAATATTTAAACCACTTCAAGTGTTTCCCCTTTGTTGAAGTACAAACAGGATTGACACAGAAACTAATGCATCCCTGAAGCTACCAGGAGTTTTCTTCTGTTTGCCAACAAACATACTGTATGTGTGAAAGTGTATATGTGTGTGAAATATAGTATATAAGCTAAAAATATTTGTGAAAACAGCACATATTGAGTGACAGGGTAAGCAGGGATACAGTTTACACTGCTCATATCCTCTGACTTGTCTGTGCCTCCAGCCGCTGTCAGTCACCAACTTCCAATCTGTTCTCTCCGGTGCAGAATGACAAGTCGGACTGGATAAAGGGATTAGGTTCAAAATGATAAAGACCAAAACAGTATTTTGGTGTTTTTCCTCCTTGTACTTGCGTCCACACTAATATTAAGTATAAATGTTTTAAATAAAAAGCAGACATAAAGAGGCTGTTGCAATCTTTGGGTTATTTAGTCGAGGTTAAAAGGTTGCATTTTGAAATGAGCAGGCACTGGCAATTGATTGTTTAAGTGCTGTTGTTTCTTTACTGTCATGGAGCAACTGTGACCACATAATTTCCCCTAGGGGATTAATAAAATATTTCTGATTCTGATTTCTGATTCTGAAGTACTTAGCTTTAGAAGTACTTATAAAAAAAAATCTAAAGTAGGAAAATGAGGTTTACTTAGGTTAACTTAGTAAGTGATGCTGCTCTTTTGCAAATGTTGGTTGGTCAATAAATGCTTTCCAAAATGACCAAAATTGTAATTACTTTTCATTAATTATCTGGTTGGATAATTGTTTTTCATGCAGCTTGAGTGTTTCACTACTAGCTCCCCGAAGAGTTTTTTTCATTCATGCCAGCAGTAATTTTGGAGAAAACCCCTCCTAATGGTCTGTCTTTCAGCAGATGGCCAGAAGCCACCTGCCAGCTAGCAGAAGGAAGGCACATCTGAGGGGAGAAAGAAAGAAGAAAATGCTAAAGAACTGTAAGATGTGGTGTATGAACCGAGTAAAAACAGGGTCTTTTTTACATCCACCTCCTACTTTCTGCACACCGGTATGTCTCCTGGGTTTTAACTAGTTGGGTGTTTATTGAAGCTGGTCCTGTCTGTGCATGAAACCTGCAAACTCAACTTTGAATGAATAAGTTGTGCAAATAACACACCTCTGTCTTCCACAAGGAATGCATGCTATGCTTTGGGTTGAACACACAGCCTGTGATTGCCTATTTTGTGATTATACTTAACACACAAAAACATATGCACAGAGCATTTTGCTTACCACCATCTTGTTGAGGGAGACCCAGCAGTCAGATGGAAAGTCCTGCAGCATGGGAACAAGAAACTGGAGACAGCCATCCCAGTGGCACAGCAGTAGCATCATACCAATCAGGTTGAATATTCGCACCACAGCACTGGCTAGGTCATAGGTCATGTGGAAGATCTGTCAGGAGGAGGAGAGATGGGAAGCGAGGGTTACAGAATTGGAGAGGAGGAGGTGAAGCCAGAATGGACGTGTGAGGAGAATGAAAAGTCAGTGTTTATAGAGACTGAGTCAGAATTGAAAGGAATGGTAAACACTATCAGCTCTCACAAACAGCACATCCAGCATGTTGTCATTCTGGTGGTAGCACTGGCAACAGTTATGCTGCGGGGTCTTTATCAAGGGTGGTTTTAGTAAATAGCCTTTAACTTATGCATAATTTGCACAATGCAAATCCTGATTTACTCTGTAGGATGATTATTTTGGTAAAGAAACAAATCATACTCTTAGTGCAGATTTAGTTGATTCGTTTTGGCCACTTGGTACAGTGTAACAAGCTGTAAACTTTTGCAGAAATGAAGAAACTTTAGCTTTCATATGGAGTCATTTACTCTATATTTACATTTATTCTATTTATTCTATAATAGATCTGTATCCACTGCAGGGCAGTGCTGGGCAGGAGTCAAAAGATGGAAGATCGGCCATTTTTGAAAAACCAGCACACTATCAGAAGAAAGAAAAGAAGTACAGATTGCAATACATCAAACATTGCAACCAACAACTTAAATTCTGCATATCAGTAAACACAACAACAAATGCAGCAACCATTTCATTTTCCTCAACTCTTTCTTCAACTCTAACAGATCCATCGTTAAATGTCATACAGAGTTTTGCAGCACTCAGAATTGATGCTGCAAAATTATTAAATCACCTCATGTCTGCTGGATGGCTCAGTACCATTTTTTTTTATGTCTGATACATTTTACTGATAGCACAACCCTTTATCTGCCTACACTGCTACCCGACTTTATTTTCTTCAGACTTTCAGTACAACTCCGGGTCAAGCCACCTACAGAAATCCTCTGACGATTCTGCAGTGGTTGGATATATTAGTGATGGGCAGGGGGAAGAATAGAGAGCTTTGGTGGATGATTTTGTAGAGTGGTCTGGAAGGAATCATCTCCTTCTGAATGTGAATAAGACCAGAGAGATGGTGATTGACTTCAGAAGGAAGAGGACGGCTACACGACCCATGTCTATCCCGAGACGGGATGTTGATGTGGTGGAGGAGTAGAAGTACCTGGGCGTCCACATCGACAACAGGCTGAAGTGGAAGACCAACACAAAGGCTATATACAAAAAGGGGATTAACAGGCTCTATTTCCTAAGGAAGCTCAGATCCTTTACTGCGTGCAGCAAAATGATGATTTTCTATCAGTCAGTTGTGCTGAGTGAAGTGTGCTTTGCTGTGGTCTGCTGGGGGAGCAGCATCAGAGCTGGTGACACCAAACTGATTAAGACGGCTGGCTCTGTGACTGGCTGCAAATTGTGCACTTTTGAAGCTGTGGTGGAGAGGAGGTCACTGAACAAACTATTATGCATTGTTGGATAATCCTGATTGTTGAAATTGTTAATAATCTGTCCATGTTGGCACATTTCAGAGCTCCAGATAGGTTGTTAAATGAAACAATATCCAAGCAAAACTGGTGTTACTCAAGACACATCTCTCTTTACAGCATGTAGCTCAAAGTCTAGTTAAGCTGTCCCGAGTTCCTGCAGTGGAGACGTGGTTACAACCAAGCTGAAAGGAACTCCAAAGTCTGGAGATATGTTTTTGTGAGTTTGACAGTAAGGGAGGCACCTTTCATACCAGAGATTGTTATTTCAACTGCTGCTAATATATAAATATGTACTAGTATACCTTTAAGTAAAATGACAACCTGTTGCAACCTGCAGCAATGGATATCTTCAAAATCTCATCTTATTGATAGTTAAAAACTAGGTCTATTAGTTTATAAAATTTGAACACTACAGGAGAAACAATTTGATAAAATATCACAACAGATGCTATAATTTTGACCAGTTTTGTCAGTGATTGGCAACAAAACTGCAGATTTGTGACTGCACAAGGTGTGCTTTTCAGTCTCCGGCTGAGGTTCTCCATTATAACCAGGTGTGAGACCACAGGGTATGCAAAATGCATTCATGATAAAACCTCATTAGATGCTGATGAAGCTTTGATCAGCAGCCCAGCCCGACCTCTCGCTGCTGTTTCTTAGGACTGCTCACCCCGGGTAAGAAGGCTAATTTGTGTGGAGCTGGAGATGTGGTCACAGCCTTGTAAACACCATTCACTGTGGCTTCTGCTGTCTATTGGCCAGGTCTTATTATCCCTGTGTGTGTGTGTAGGTTTACAAGCATGTGTGCACTCGTGTAATATCCTTGCTTAACTTAGCTAAGTGGATGTTTCACTAAATCATTTGTAGAACCACATTTCCTCACCAGGGACAAGAGAATCCTTCTAGAGGGAAAGAAAGGAGGCCAGATGCTGTATGTCTGCATATTGTGTGTATATATACGCATATGCATACTGGAAAGCCCTGCTTTATGGGCCAATTTGCTGCTTTCAGAGGGTCTTTCCTCACTTATGAGATTTGAGAAATTCATCTTAAATGTGAATTAGGCCTGCGTGTGTGTTTAGACACACGAACAAGCAGCCTCTGTTTAGATTTTACAGTTTGGGAGCAGCAGGGTCAGGACACTCTGTGACACATCTCTTCACCTCAGAGGCCTCGCTGTCCTCAACATGCAAGTCACTGGAATATCAAAACCTCACACATATTATACTCCACTTGCTAATGTGCACAATTCTCGCTTAAATAGCTCTAGGCTTTTTCATGTGGTTTGTGTTTGGCTGACTAATGCCAAGTTTATTAAAACCTGTGAATTTCTTTAAATTCCTCCCAGATGTAATTTACACATCAACTGTCTAAAATAATTTCCTGGGGAGTCAGAAAAATGTAGTACCTCAGCTGTGTATTGGATATAACGTCACATCTTCCTCCACTTTTAAAAATACCTACATATCATCAGCAGCTGGTCGTTTTTACTTGCAGGATAACATCTTTTAATATATTTTGAACTGTCATTCTTTACAGCATTTTAAGTTTGATCCCTTCCCCGTGTCTTCTTTGGGTCACTGTAATTTAGTCAAAAACTACAAAAGACACTACTTTTTTTGCACGTTTTGTGTATCTCCTGTAATGGCTAATGGCCTTAGGTCATTTCAGAGAAGCAGAAAGGGAAACACACTGTGAGGCCCTGCCCTGTGATTAGAAAGCATTCCCATTATGATTAATGAGGCTCCAGGACTAATGTTCCCCCTGACACCAGAACAGCACCTGGCCATGTGTCACTGTCACACCACAATCTGGGTCAAAGCATATTACTGTGACTACAAGTCACAGCCTGAAAAACACAGATAAACTATTTTCTACTCCTTTCTGTCGGGCATGGTAAAATGCATTTAGAGAAAACTCTTGTGCCTGTACTCTTGCCCACTGCCCATCATTGTCTAGCTCAAGAAAAGGCATCAATACAAGCTTCCTGCCTCAGCAAATTGCTCTGGATACTCACAACATGCTTTTCTCTGCTTCCGTATGACCAACATAGAAGCAGAGACAAACATAAACGATTTATTCTGAGATAGTTTCAAATAAATTGTTAATCTGGTCATGATTATTTTAAGCATGGCTGTTGTCCAGTCCTCACCTCTGTACTGGCCTTCAGACGAGCTCTATGGTGAAATCATCACAGCATTAAGACAAGCTTTTAGGAAACAGTGCTGCAGCGAGCACACTTAGGCTGAGCCGAGCTGAGCTGGGCAGAAGGGAAACACAGTTAGCCCCGTTTGGATCAGGCAGAGCAGAGCAGAGCTCAGCTGAACTAAGAGGATCAGGGTAGGGCTGAGTTGAAGCAAAGGAGCATTCTGATGTGTGTGTGTGTGTGTGTGTGTGTGTGTGTGTGTGTGTGTGTGTGTGTTTGTGTTTGAATGAGTAATTAGGGTTTTCATCAAACTCAAATTACCACTGTGTAATCAGAAGAGCAGTGGTTATTTTGAGAATGACAGGACACACATTTGATTGGAAGATGCTTGGTTAAACCAAATAAGGAAGAAGCACAAAGAAGCACATGCACAGTGTAAGCCATGGATAGTTGTGCTTATCAAGAATGGGGGCATATGATGGATGATAATGCATTTGTCTATAGAATATTATTTCCTGATGTAATTAGAGGTGCATGGGTGTTTGCATTAGCAAGTCATCTAGTTGCAGCTGTTTGGTGCCTTAAATTGTTGAAATGCTGCAACAAAACATTTTTTTTAATATGAGACTGTTGTGAGAGTTTGTGTGGTGTTTATTTTGAAAACCCCTTTTTACTTTCCTACTGATAAAAAAACAGATTAATCTTTCATATATTTTTAAATGCATCTGTAATGTGCTCATCAAGTATGGTGAGCTATTATCCAGTTATCAGGCTTTCTGCAACACAAAACTCTAAAATGTCTTTTTTTGGGGTCTTTTCTTGTGATATTTTTCATACATAGTCCGAATGACTGTTATACTGACATAAAACACCACTGCACTGGAATCTGCTATGGTGTTATTAATTAGAGTACAGTCAGATTAGCTTCTCTTTATTGATGAGCACATTCGAAAGTGGAGGGGCAATACTCAACACATCATCCGGTCATAATTTCCTAACTGCACCTTACTTCTACATTACAGTGATAATCAATACAGCTCTGATAGCATTCAGGCGTGGCAAACGTGATGCTAATGAGTTTTTTTTTTTTACGTTAAAACTATGCAGTAGAGCCCATTAAAAAAACATTGTGTGAAAATGTTTAACATTTGTTTTACTATTTTCTTTTAATGCTTTTGGACAAAAAAAAAAATCTTCTTTTGTCAGATTTCAGTAAGTCAAAGAAAAAAAACTGTTTGATGCCACTGGGGACACAAATGATCAAATTAGACTGACATGAGTAAAAGGACTATGTCCAATATTTGCTTATTAGATAGATACAGTTATGCCTATATCATCATATATGACATGTGAAAGTAAACTGCAGTGCAAAAAAAAATGAACATTGCATATGCAACATTTTATATGCCTGTTTTTATTGAGATTTGTTATGTTATAATTTCCAGTGTTTTTTCCTCTTACAAGTTTGTTTCATCTTGTATTGACTGGTATTTTCATTAAAGGGGGTGAATTTTCAAATGTTTTGTTCATCTTATAAATAAACACAGAACATAATTTTTGAATAATCAGATTTTTACCCATTATCGAAAGACGTGACTTTATGTTCAGTGTTCAGTGACCAATCAACCGATACTGATCAGGTTGAAAATATTTCCAGCTGTACAGATGACTTAAGTTAGCACAGCTGTATTCAAATTGAGGTCCGGCTGTGCTGTAATATTAAAAACAAGCTCATATCTACAAGTTGTTGACCATTAAACACATTGTGTCAATTAATCCCACTTACGTTATCTTTGGACCAGTAGAAACTCTGATATGGTTGTGACACATCACACCACACGCATCTAGTATTTAAATCAGGTATTTAGTATTTATTAAAGTTTTATTTGAATAGTTTTAGAAAAAAAATAGTACCAAATGGTAGTCAGCATATGTTTAATCTGTTTTAGGATCATTGAGAGGATCCTTGGAAAAGGTGATTCCCTGTGAGGGACCTCTGGGCTTAAAAAGTCTGAGAACCACTGAGTACGTACAGCACATAATCTAAAATGGATGTTCAATGCAGAAGTCATGTGTTTCCCATTTATCAGTGTCACATAAGATGTAGATATGCATTAGCACATGATCTAATCCCATATGCTTATTTTACACCTAGACTTACTATACAGTGATTATCCAATCTAAACCTTAATAGTCAAAGTAACACCCAAACCCTCTGATCTTCCCTGTGCTTGTATAAGTGCTGAAACTCAGCGTACCTCCTCCCACTGGTGGATGTAACGGATGAGTCTGGACAGCCTCAGCAGACGCAGCAGACTGAGGATCTTTGTGAATCGGACTATGCGGAGCGCCCGTGCAGTTTTGTACACCTCTGAGTCGATCCCCTTCTCCACGATGAGGAAGATATAATCCACAGGTATGGAGGAGACAAAATCCACCACAAACCAGCTCTTCAGGTATTTCTTCTTGATCTTCTTGGGATCAAGGATGATCTCAGTGTTGTCCTCGATCACGATGCCAGTCCTAAAGTTGAGCACTAGGTCCATGAGGAAGAAGGTGTCAGAGACCACGTTGAAGATGATCCAGGGTGTGGTGGTCTCGTCTTTAAAGAAGGTGATGCCTACAGGGATGATGATCAGGTTGCCCACCATGAACATCAACATGGTGAAGTCCCAGTAGAACCTGTCAGGATGAAAGAGTAAAAGATGATTAGAAGTGAAGACGGTGCTAATACACACAAAATGTACAAAGACACACAAACAAGGGGCGTTAAAGAATCATGTGTACAATTCTGAAATCTGGAGAGTAAGTTGTGATAATAAAACAGTAAAGGAGAAAAATCTGAGGCTATGCATATGAGCCAGAAAACCATGTCCAGAAACTGATGTCGACATTCACAGTGGTGCTGTTTGCTATGGATATCACATACCAGGAAAGATGCTGATTCTGCTTGATTTATGACAAGTGGTAAGCATATTTCCAGGCTTTTCTGTGTCATGAAGGAATGCACTCTTTTGGGCTGAACACACTCAGAAAAAGTGACAAATCTTTGATGTTTTATGAAATGCCTGATTTTTCCTTTACATTACCCTGTTAACCAAAACCATCCAACTAAACACCAGCTCATACCAAAATTGCAGAATATACTCCAAATCAAGGACAAACTGTGATAGGCACCCAAATTCATAAAGCAGCCATCACAGCTGTGGTGTTGTGTTCCATCACCTATTTCCAGTAGTTAGTTGATGTGATATTTATCGATTTGAAAAACGTTCACACAATAGCCAGTCGTGCCAGGCATTAGGTGCTGAATTATGAGAATAAAATCTATGTTTTAAAGGTCATTTTTCACCTTTACTTCATTGACAGGAAATTCAAAGCAGTTGGTGAACTGCTTATCTAAGGTTTTCAGACAAGGCATGTATGATCTATTGGTCTTTGGAATTTTTTTTTTATATTTTACACAACAAACCATTAATAAGTGGCAGATTAATCATGAATAACTGTTGTTACTGTTGCAGAATAAGAGGAAGATACACTGCTGCCTGATCAGCTAAAAGTAAGAGAGAAACTAATGGAAGTAGCTGCTGAGTCATGACTTCAATTCTCTTGTTATTGCCAGCCTACTGTTAAGCTTTTACTGTAACTTAACACAATAAAGCCATTAATCATTATTAAAGAGTAAGCTATAAATATTTGAAGGCACACAATACTAATGAGACAGAAGAAATCTGGTTTCCTACACTTTATTCGAGGAGCTGTCCTCGGTGCTGAAACCACAAGCACATTAAGACACATTTGGACTCAACTTTTTGACACCACTGGAATGTGTCATATTGCTGTACACACAACTCTCATATCCCATCCTTTAACTATAATGCTTTGGGAATAAAGAAATAGCTCTGTTCGTGATAGGTTAAGGTTCAACGTTCATGGACCTAACTCAATTTGACCCATACCTGAAGTCGCTGTATGGGTGGATAATCCAATTACCCGCTGACTTTACGCGCTCTTGTTCTTTCTCCACTGCCTTTTGGCTGCCAAACATGCGCAGGGAGAATTTATTAACTCCAGGCTGAAGCATGGAACTAAACTGCCGCTGCATGTACGTCTGATTCCCCTTGGAGTCTCCATCATCGGGCACTATCTGAGAGCCGTCCTCTGCTTTGCTGAACGTGACAGAATTTCTTGGCTGCTGAGCCTGTCCTTTACTACTTGGGGCGTTGGAGAAGGAAACTCTGGAGTCCTTTTTCTCCATCGCTGCTGTGGTCTTGACCTCGGCCCCCGGCCCCTGTGTCAGGGACCCAGCTGAAGTGACAGAGCCGTCCATGCTTGCAGCCTGTCCCTTATCGTCTTCAGTTGCTACTACTCCATCTGCCTGCTTCTCTTGTCTTGAGATGAGAGAAGAAAGGCTCCCTGAACTGGCCGGGTCTCGTCTACAATCTCCGTTTTTGTTGCATATCATACCGATGCCCCCCTCTTCTATCACGCCCGCCTCAGAGACTGTGTCCCCTGTACTCCAGTGGTCTGACTCTGAGCCGCCTCGGCCGCCAGCAACATCCCTCTGGCATAACAGAGCAGATGCACTGCTGCCACTGGCAGTGAAAGGTGTGGAGTCCTCGTCTCGCAAGAGCAAGAGCTCATTGTTGTTGGAGTTTTTTCGTGCAGTGGACACGGCTCCGCCTCCTGGCGTAAATTTCTTCGTATTGGTCCCCCCGCTACTCCCATGATCCTCGCGTCCGACCAAGTTGGCTACTTGGGGTGGTCGAGTCTTCTGGAATTTGGGCTCCTCTTCGCCGTCCTCCGCCTCGTCCATTACAGGCAGACAAACAGAGACTCCCGTACCTTAAACCTGGCGAGACTGGGCGGCGGCAGAGGAAGGAGTGTGGCGTTCAAAGCAGCCGTCTGCTTTCCATTCACATCACTTAACGGCGTACCGGTGGCGTTGCTATGGCTGCAACCTGGCTGTTGTTATTTTGTTTGTGTGTGGTAGAGAGAGAGATAACAGCCTTACCCTTGGGCTTCAACCACCTACAGGTTGCTTACAGCCTACTAAATACTGAAGACAATTGTCGAACCAGAACACGCAAAGTCTGTCACTGTAATTTAAAAGTAAATTGTAAAAATGCACAAATACATGTTTAAAAAAACTTAAATGTATGTGACAGGAAGAACCATGAACAAGTTGAAGAAGACGTACAGTATGATGGTAAAAAAAACAAAAGATGCTTCTTTTGCCATCCACTGATGGTCTGAGCCGCTTTAGATCAAAAGGAATCATTAGCCAATAACCCATGCTGCCATGCTCAGATTACCAGTATCAATGAAATTATATCTAGACTTTCTCAAAAAGACTGAGTCTGGCAGCAGCGTCTGCCTGTTGCTTTGGTTCCCGGTAGCCTTCCCGAGTGGTCGGGGCTTTTATGGTTTTATGGTGAAATGGCCCCACCTCGTGGATAGGTATAGATTTAACAGTCTGGAGCCTAGGCACTCATGAATCTTTTATGCTCATCAGGACTTGGAGGAAAAGCATTATGCTTGCTACTAGGATATTATACATAACTTGTTGCTTTGGTGACACCACAATAATAAGGGAGAGCAATACATATAACCTCCTTTAAATATGTCACCATTTTATCTGCATATTGTCATAAATGCATTTCAATGGGCCATTTAAACCACGACAAATCATTTGTCAACTTTTTTTTTTTTTCTTTACAAGAAGCACATTTCCAATCAGATATGAGTTCTGCTGTTTTTAGGGGGCTCTGAAACCACGCTCTCCTTCCATCTTGGCTTGGAAAAGGAATTTCTAGAAGACAGAAATGTCCTTAAAACCTAATGTTTTAAGGACGTTCTCTAAAGGCCTAAATCTGTTTGGTTATTTAAGGCCATTAAAGTTGCTCGTTGTAAATTTCAGTGTAAAAAAATCATTTAAAACCTTCCCAACTGAACTAAAGCTCTCAACAGAATGTGAGGAAACAAGCTGACTTCATGTCTAAAACATCGTGTTGTTTTGAAGAGATCAAATGAAGCTGAACTAGGGCCCAGCGTGTACTTTCATGTAGTACCAATTTGTACCACAAGATTGTGCAGTGAGTCCATCCAACCTTTATTTAACCAGGCAAGTCATTAAGGAAATACCTGGTCATTTACTACGGCAGCCTGGGAAAGGTCAAAGCCTCTTGAAGAAATGGGTGTAGAGCTAAAAAGGAAATATCATGCGACAACAGCAACATGCATCGGAAAACACTGATCCACTGATAAAATGCTGCTCCCTGGTGGTGAAAGTCTTGAATTCTGCAAAAAGTAATTACAAAAAGTACCTTTAAGAAGTTGCACAACTTAAGCTATGTACACACTGGGAGCAAGTTGCTTATTGCACAACACGTCATAGCTGATGGCTGGTCACTTGCGGCCATTGTTTATCTCTTCGCGTCACCAGCAGTTTTTTCACTTGTAGTCACTTGAAGTCACCAAACATCTTCACTTTCTATGGTCTCCAGTCACCACAAATTGCTTCCAGTGTGTACGCAGCTTAAAGGTTTCAGTGAGATTTGGTTTAGATGTAAACTGATTACATTTTGTTATGGTGTGGGCTGAGGAAGTTGTTACCAATATTGATGTAATAGGTACCATTTAGAAATTAAATACTTTACTTATTCCAAATACATGTTCTTTTTGTACTCTTCTCTACAGTTACTGCATTATGAATCTTGCCACCTCAATGCACTTGTATTTTGAGTGTAAGCAATTAAGTAGTAATGCTGTCAATTTCATCTAGGCCTGTTCCAGCTGTTGCAGCTTACTATTCTAAGCCACTGTCCCAATCTGAGTAGCTGTAGTAGTAGTTGAGTAACAAAACAAGACATAAATTTTAATACCTTTATTCAGTTTGTGCAAGTTGTACAACAGATGTTGTTCCATGTAGATAGAAGGTACAACAATTTACACAATTCTGGCTTACTAGGTCTTTTAACTTGTGTAATTCTGAAAAGGTAATATCCAATCACAACACTACTCTTGGTTAAATGGAATATATGGCTTCTGAATCATCTATACAGTGATAGGGAACAGAGACAAGGATCCAACGATCGCACAAAATTGGTTCTGATCACGTTGAATGAAAAATAAAAATAAATCAATGTTTTTCAGCAGTTTGTATCAGTGTGTAGCATTAAAAGTTGCTGTTTAACAAAAGCAACGGTGACATCTCTTGCACTTGGTCCTTAAATTTAAAATTGTGGATGTGAAGTCCGGAAGAAAAGCATTGATAAGAAGCTTAATTTAAAATATTTAAATAGGGAAAAAAAAGCTTTATTAAAAAAAGAAAAACAAAAACACACTTTCCCATTTAAAACAGTTTCTCGTTGCAATAAAAATGTAGCACACATTGAATCTTAGTTATTTCTGCATTTAACTTTAGGCATCGCATTAAAAATTTAGTGGCAGGTAACAAATGCAAAAAAGACCAAAAAAAGAAATGGTGCTTGTTAAGGCAAAGTGTAAAACTCTGCTAAGGGAGGTTTGTGGTGGTGAAGGGACAGATCAAACACGTGAATTTAAATATCCATTATTTCCTGTCAAGTGTGGCAGTGATTTATCAGGATCAAAAATGTTTCAGATCCTTTAAACACATCTTGTGCTGCTTTATAGGTCAGATAGGAGAATATAAAAGCAAAGACTGACAACCTGGTTAGGTCAATGCAGGAAGCATCAGCATTAACAGAAAATAACCACAAACTACACAGTCCTCACGTGAACATTCTAATGATTTTTACAACAAACACACACACTTGGCTAGAACAGCATTTAAAACTCATGCAATATTTGCCCCATAGCCTCAAGCAGAAATTATTTCACACTATATTCTCTGGCTGCACAATGTGGATAAGAATATAGAAGAAAACAAACCAAGAGGAAATCGTATTCTTTAAAACAGTAACACCCAAGCACAAAAAAAACAAAAGGTACTTAAAATTGCAAGGTGCACAGTATATTGTGCCACAGCAGCTGAATCCTGGAGTGCCATTTGGACATCCATCTAGGTGAGGAAAAAAGTGACACTTTATTAAAAACATTCCTTAATTTATTAATATATTTTAATGTTCAAGGCTAAAAATTAAAAAAAAAAAAAAAAAAAAAAAAAAAAAGATTATTAAAAT
>VUQI01031354.1:6339-23374 GCA_015106735.1 Paratilapia polleni
TTTACATGCAGGGAACTGCATGTCTCTGGCCAGTTTTGGGGATTTTATTTAGTCTCTCTGTGGGCTTTGTATATTTGGGCTCTCTTATCTGCCTCAGTGAAGGTTAATTTTTTGTTTATATTCTGTCTGCCTTTGAGTCTGCATCTAGGTCCTCGACCTGCAATCCCATGACACAAATTTGAGCCGGCACACTGGACTTCTCTGAGAAGTCAGAAATTAATCAAGCATAACATTCAACCACTAAAACAAATTTTTCTGTTCAGGAATGCATGTAAATCACTGTAATTTCGCATCTTAATAAAAAAAAAAAATAATGTTCTCTACAACTTTTTTCTGCTTTTTTGTAAAACTGTAAATTTTAAAATTAATGGATAACAACAATAATTATATTTTAGCATTAAAAATATGATTTTGATTAAAGATCTTGTGCATACTGGTTGATTAACCATTACAGAAACATAAAAAATCTATTATTTTGGTAATTACCAATACTGGTAATTTAGGACAGCTGTGGCATAAACCTTACATTGGATGGTGGTCTAATAAATTTGTTAAGCACGATACATGGAAAAGAAAAAAAAAAAAAAAAAGCTCTTCTTTGGATTTTGGCTGCCTTTTGTTCCGTTCTCTGTTAAAATGATCCCACACCGATGATCCCACTCATAACATTAAGGTCCGAGCTCTGAGGAGGCCAGTCCATGACTGATAGTGTTCAGTTGTGTTTTTCTGTTCAGATATGGTATTGCATGGTAGCTCAAAATCTGACGGTACATTCATAATTCCATCAATTTTGACAAGATCCCCAACACCACTTACTGAAATGCAGCCCCAAACCATGACAGAGCCTCCACCGTGTTTTACAGATGGCTGTAGACACTCACTGTTGTACCTCTCTTCTGACCTCCTCCATACATATTGTTGGCAATTTGAACCACAAATTTCAAATTTGTATCCATCCCTTCATAAGACCTGTTGCCACTGATTTTCAGTCCAGTTCTTGTGTAATGTGGTGTACCTCAGCCTTTTCTCCCCATTTCCCTTAAGAATGGCTTCTTGACAGCCAACCTTCCACTGAGACCATTTCTGATGAGGCTTCAGTGAACAGTAAAGGTCAGGGGTCAGGTCATCTTTTCTTCTACTAAAGAACAAGACTTTCAGATACTGTTCATTAGCTTTAGATAATTTTTAGGCCTTCCACCTCTTGTTTTGTCCTCCACTTGTTCAGTTTTCTCACTTTTTTTTTAAAGACACACTGCAGCTAATAGCTCTTTGGAAATCACCTTATTGGTGCAAAAATACTATTTTATGCCTGTCAAATTGTGTTATCTTTGGCATTCTTGTAGATTCAGCTAAAGAAATGGGAACAAATTATGTGTTTTTGTGACAGGCTGCTAGTAACAAAGTGCCTGAAGATACAACAACCACATTTAGTTTATTGGGATCTGGTAACCCAAATAACTGGTCAGTTTCAAGATTATATCATTGTTAAAAAGCATCCATATAAATATTTTCTGGCCTGCTTCTAGACATTTCTTTAACTTTAGGGAAAGATCCTATTCATGCTTAAAAGAAACAATGACTCATGTTCGAAGATGAACTGTTATAAACTGTGGTCTCAGCAATAAAGTAGCATGCTTCATCGGTATTTGTCTCACCAGACTGACTCTCAGACCATTTTTATAACAAATGTATTACCTGAAGTTAAAGCTGTGTTTTACACCAAGCAAATGTTCTTTGCTGGGTGATTTTTATTGCATAGATACATTCAGAAACACACCTTATTAATTTGTCCTCTGTCTTTAATCAGCAGCTTTCAGCTAATGGTTGTGCTCATAAATGAAAGCACAGCTTGGGGGCAAATTTTTATTTTTTTGCACAGTGTGGCAAAAAGTGGTTTTTGCAGCACAGGACCTTCACCAGTGGGAAAAAAATAAAAACAGTTCAATAAATGTCCAGCAATATCTGTTGTTCCCAAGGACAATCAGCTTTGGTTTCTTTAAATGATAAACACGGCCTTGACCTGTTTTAACTCACATTATGTTTCCCTAAACCCAAATCTGGGAGCCCACCTGCTGATTTAACCTCTGGCTACAACAACCAATATTTCAGGGCTTCTGGTGTAAAATCAGAGTAGAGGTTTCTGGCACAACTTAACCTACATCTAAGGTGCATGAGGAAGAGGGAGGTCAAAACTCCAGCGACACTTTCACTATATTAATAAAGTTGTCATTGTAGAAGTGTTGCTGGGACTTGTTCAAGACTTCCTCTTCCTTCTGCTGGTCATTCTTTATGGAGGCAGATAACAAAAAAACCTAATAAATAGCAAAATCTTCATAGGCTACAGCCACTGGTTGCTTTCTTTTCCTCTCCACATTGACTGTTTACCTGCATCCAGCCAAAGCCTGCTGAAATAAGACTGATCAATAAAACTCAGACTGCACGTGGAAACCAGAAAGCTTCCAGTACCAAAGATCTTGTACCTTCCCAACAGATTCTATATATTCATCTACCTTTGTTAGGTACACCTCGCTACTCCAGGGCTGAAACACCTTTTGTCATCAGAACTGCAATAATTCTTCGTGGCAGATTCAACAAGGTGCTGGAAATATTCCTCAGAGATTTTGGTCCATATTGACATGATAGCATCACACAGTTGCTGCAGATTTGTCGGCTGCACATCCACAATGAGAATCTCCCCTTCCACCACATCCCAAAAGTGCTCTATTGGACTGAGATCTGGTGACAGTGGAGGCCATTTGAGTGCAGTGAACTCATTTTCATGTTCAAGAAACCAGTTTGATGATCTGAGCTTTGTGACATGGTGCGTTATCCTGCTGGAAGCAGCCACCAAAAGATGGGTGCACTGTGGTTATAAAGTGATGGACATGGTCAGCAACAATACTCAGGTAGTCTGTGGAGTTTAAACTATGCTCAGTTGGTACTAAGGGGCCCAAAATGTGCTAAGAAAATATCCCCCCACACCATTACACCACCACCACCCTGAACCTGAACCTGAACCAGCCTGCAGAAATCAAGACTCATCAGACTGGGCGACATTTTTCTAATCTTCTTCTGTCCAGTTCTGGTGAGCCCTTGCAAATTATAGCCTCAGTTTCCTGCTCTTAGCTGACAGGAGTGGTTGTCTTCTGCTGCTGTAGCCCAGCTGCTTCAAGGTTCAAAATGCTGTAAGTTCAGAGATGCTCTGCTGCATACCTTGGTTGGAATGAGCAGACTGCTTAGAGATGGTAGATCAGCAGTTTCTGAAATACTCAGACCAGCAACAATAACACACTCAAAATCACTTAAATCACCTTTCTTCCCCTCTTCTCATTTTCACCTGAAGCTTCAGCAGGTTGTCTTGACCATGTCTACACACCTAAATGCATTGAGCTGCTGCCACATGATTGGCTGATGAGATGTTTGTGTTAATGTGCAGTTGAACAGGTGTGCCTAATAAAGTGGCTGGTGAGTGTATTTTACTCTACAGAGATTACCTAAACCCAAATGAGGTAATTTCTGTGCCTAAGAGTAGCCAAACTCCAGCCATAGCTGTGTCAGATCAGATACTTTTCTTTACACAGATGATTTTTGGCAGTTCTCTAAGGTGCTGACAAGTGATGGCATTATGCCAGTGGTATCAGATAAGAAAACACTTTTGTCTCTGCAGGGCAATTGTAATGACATATTTCGTCTTGTGATCTGGAGTACTCGTTGGTTTTTCACAAGATGGGAACGCCACCTGAGTCCATAGGCTTTTTGTGGCTGTAAAACATCATATTAAAGGGCTTTTGCTTCTGAGAGGACTACTTTTCAAACAATCAGTGCTGCTGTTCTCCCACGGATAGTTCCTCTGGAAATTGTCATTATAATTATTCAGCAGTCAGATGGTTTTATGAGTATCTCTTTGAGTTTGTGATGGCTTCTGAAGGCTTTTTCTGAAATAAGGTTTGACTGTTTTGATGGGATTCAAAGAAACACGGTCATTCTTCATGCCTTATGGATTGTTAGTCTAAATCCTCAGTCGTCTGAATTGAAGGCTTTAAAGGCTTTATCTTTCTGTGGATAGATGACAGATTAGATAAAGGTACTTGTACATTTTCTTATATAATTAACCCCAAGGAGACTAGATTTTCTTGCACAGATGTTCGCAGAGATATGAATCCTCACTGTGCCAGCCACATGTGCTTTTGCTAAAATAGTTTAAATCCTCAGTAATATTGTTTTACATTTTACACATGTAAAACCCAGAACTGAAATTCCCTTACAGTAGTCATATCAAAATACAGCAGCTCCACTTTGCACCCACTATGTTTGGCAAATCACACCCCTTCCTCACAGAGTTGATACCTATCAGCAAATAACAGGTTGTAAAATGAGATTAGGAAACAAGTGCAGTCTAGACAGCAATATGAAATATGAATTAGCATGTAATGTCACATTGTTAGGAATAGTGCTTGCACTGTGCCCAAGCTCTTAAATATACCCCAGGGGTAAACAGGGCAAAGAAAATAGATAAACTCTTCAACAATTTTTCACACAGTGGGGTTTCCAGCAGAGAAGAATGTGTGTTTTGTGGCTCTTGTAATAATTTCTAATCGCTGGTTGTGTGATTCTGTTGAATTGCAGGAGGACAGAGTCTGAAAAATGTCAAATGTCATGGTAAATGTCAGCAAAGTGGCCACCAACATAGCAGTGTGAAAGTGCCCTTATCCTTGACAGAGGGTACAAAATGTTCCATTTCTCTTGCTTACAAACAAACTCCAAGTACAGTGGAGTACCGTGTTGTTATCAAGCAGTATATGAAGACATGCTGTTTGGTTTCAAGTTTTGTAAGATCAGAAGGTGGTCTTTGGCACTAACAAACTAACTTACATCAAATTAAAGGGAAAGCGGTTCATCATCTTTAGTGTCGGACGCAGGCGGCAGAGGAGTCTTGTGGCGACAGACAAGCTTTTAGAACATGGTCTGTTACATTGGCTGACATTAAGAGAGTCTGCAAGTGAGAAATGATTTAATCATTAACATTCATGAGCGGGGACATGGGTGGCTTCCAGCACGCTGCTGCGCCGCTGCCTAAAACAAAACACAGACAGCACAACACAGAAATTACAGCCCAAATTGATTATTCTGGAGGCAGTGAGAACATCATCAGAAATCTGAATGCGTTAGCAGAGAATGAGGATGAGAGGCAGTCCTCTGTGAATGTCAAGCGCACTGATTGTGGGAAAGACAATAATCAAAAACACTTACGAAGTATTTATGTCTCAAGAGCTGTGCAGCCCTCTGTTTTTTAAAAAAAAAAGTTGTGTTGATGAAGTCTGACGATGCTCCTGCTTGGAGCGGCTTTTAATTTTTCTTGACTTGTCTCCCTGTGACAGTCATGAGAGTGCGATCAGTGAGGCTGGATCAATTTGTTACCAAACAGTTTAATGACACCCCGGCTGCCCCTGTAGCACGCTTATAAAAAGCCTGTTTTGTGTTAATTATTCTCACAACACTTGAAGCCACTGACGCTGGGATTTGTTGCCTGTGAGTGCCATTTGGCAGATTTAAAGTCCCAGCAACATGACAGGGATTATTTTCTTATGTTTACACACCCCTGAGAGTGGTGCCTCCATGCTCAATATACTTTTGAAATGAGAAGACACTGAGCTGTTTAAATACAAATACACACAGGGAGCAAAGTGCTTAAGTCTCAGGAGTTTTCTGCCACAATAGTGGTTGTCTAAAAAGGAAAATAAAGAGCTTTAACTCCTCACTAATCTGAAAAACTACACACTGTGATGCCGTGGACTTATCTAAAATCCAAAGTCTCTAGCTGTGTCTGTAATTGTGTACTTCCATACCTACACGTGCTTTTTACATTACCTATATGCATTCACGTTGACGAGTGTGGTTACATGCAGGACACTATGAGGAGTGTTGGGGTTGAAATGTTATGTATTACACATTACTCCTTTCTTTTTTAAAAAGTAATGCATTTCTTTACCGATTTACTCCCTGCAGAAAGTTATTTCTTTTAGCACCCTGTTTAAATATTACCACAAAGCTGTGGCAAAGTCAGTGAAAAACAGCCCACAATCTTCACAGTAAATTGTTGTGGTGACGGTGTTTCTACTGTAGGAACAAGTAGAGGTACAAATTTACAATCCTACAAGCCTGTTCATCTCTCCTTTTGCCTGTCACAGGTGCTTGTAGAGCTTTAATGTCATGTGGGCAGTGGTGAATAGTTGTTTCTGGACTGAGCAGAGTTTGCACTTTACCATCTCATTCTTGTTCCTTCATGCAATAAATCTGAAGAAATTGTCCAATATCTGGTATGAACTGAGGTCAAGTGATTGTTGTGAAAATGCACAGTAGGAACCTTTTTTTTTTTTCTCTACAGTACTGTGCAAAGGTCTTGAGCCACCCCTAATTTCGTTGTATACTAAGAAGCATTAAAAACGCAGCAATGTAGCATTTTCATATATGGTCAGCATGCCGATCGCCTGATCCCTGCTTGCCAGCGTTGGGGTTAGGGTTAGGGTCCTGTGTCAGACTACTGATCGCACCTTGTGGACACGGCAACTTGGCTTTGCAAGACTACTCATGTGAAATTAATCCCTTTATCATTACTCTTAATTGTTTTACTATATTTATTTGTATATCCGAAATATTTTACATCGATACTTCTTGCATTTTTGACGTCTCTTGGTATATTTTGCTACTAAGGAGCCAGACCTGTCTTGTCCAATTGTTCTACAGGCTTTCTGGGGGCCTTTCAAAGATTTTCTTTGGACATTGGCTGCTTTTTCACTCATTTTCAGTCCAGTCCTTGTACCTGACCATTTTCAGAGGAATTCTTCTGTTTAAGTCTTGAGCCACACTGACCTATGAATAATTCAAGAATGAAAAAAGCACCGAACTCAAGTGCCAAACCAGTGTTGCATCTACACATAACAGACAACTTAGGTAAGACCGATTTTAAATTGTATCTTTAGGCACATTCATCTGGGCCTTCAGTTGATCCATCTACTGTTCACTGAAGCCTCATCAGAAAAGGTCTCAGTGGAAGGGTGGCTGTCATTCTTAAGATAGGGAAACAGGGAGAAAAGGCTGAGATATGCCAAAATTACACAAGAACTGGACTGAAAATCAGTGGTAACAGATCTTATGGTGTGATGAATCCAAATTTGAAATTTTTGGTTCAAATCATCATCAATATGTATGGAGGAGGTCAGGAGAGAGGTACAACACTGAGTGTGGTGGAGACTGTCATGTTTTGGGGCTGCATTTCGGCCAGTGATGTTTGTGATCTTGTCAAAATTGATGAATGCAGAAAAGTACAGTTAGATTTTTCATACACCATGCAATACCATCTGGAAAGCATCTGATTGTCAACAGCTTCAATGTTCAGTATGACAATGATCCTAAACACACTGCCAATGCAGTACACGCATACCTGGATAGAAAAAACACACAATGTGTCGAGGAACGGACTAGGATCTGGACTCAAATGCTGGACAGAGAGATAAAGGTTTAAGAGGTTTAATGAAAAAAGCAGATGAATAACAGGATTAAGCAACTGTGGGAGGCTGGCAAATGTGGCTGGCTAAGTTTGAACAGAGGTAAGTCTACAGGCAATTCCATAGTGTCATTTAAAAGGTCCTTTCATTAGCGGGGGTCCTCAGAACAGGAAGAGTCTACACAGAAGAAAGAGACGTTAGCCAGAGGAACAGATTTCCAAAGCAACAGCTGCAAATAGCTGCTGCTATTTCCTATTTTCCTAGCAAAATATAAAGAAATGAGGGTTGGCTCAAGACTTTTGCACAGCACTGTATGTACAATTCATGCTGATACGTGACAAATTCATGTAGTGCAAATATGTAATGGCATAATTGTTTTATTTGAAACTGTAATTAGTAACCATAAAGTGTTGTAATGTTTTACATGCAAATGTAATTTTATTATAATAACATGTAACTTTGGAACACAACACTCAACCCAGCACAATGACTCTGAGTAGCCAGATGGTGACCTCATAATGGTCAAAAACTGGCAAGTGGAAGGCTGTACACTACTCCTTTAATCTTCGTCATCATAGAAGAGGAGGGAGCGCCAAACACGTAGAGCAGATGGTACCAGTAATGCAAGCTAGCTGGCTAGCAGATTGTTATCAGGCATTGACTTTACATGTGTTGTGGTATTGTTGTCTTCAGTGCAGAAGACTTCAGTATTGTGTGTGCTCAGTGTCATAGTCAGTGGTCGATTCTCAGGGTTTTTGGCCTTTAATTCTTATTTATTCTAAAGTTTTCTCTGTTTGGTCCTTTGCTCGGTTATTATGTGCATGGAGTTTATTTGTTCAATCTGTGTTTCCTCTGTTTCTTTTCCCCCTGCATCAAGTTTTCATGTGCCTGTGTTTCCCTGTTTTCCACTTCCCACTTTATTTTAGTAGTTACTTGTATCTTGTGTTTGGTTTAACTTCCCTTGTCTCATCTTGATTGTCTTCTGCTGTGTCTCATTACCCCCCTGTTTCCGCTTGCCTGATTACCCTCATGTGTATATATAGTACAGTCCTTCCCCTCAGTAATTGTCTGAGTTTCTGCTTGTCTCCTCATGTCCTCTCCATGATTTCTTGGAAGTGTTTGGATATTTTAAAAAGCTTTGGATTTGTAGATTGCTGGCTATTTTTTGGTCTTCTTCTCATCTGAATAAAAGGTTAGTTTTTTATTTGCCTCCGCCTGACTCAGAGTCCTGCATTTGGATCCAATTTCCTGAAAACATGACACTCAGAGGCTCAACAAGCTGCAAATGCTTGACAAATGTGGCAGTTAGGGTGTCAGGCACAGTGAATTGCTGCAATTGTCATTTCCGTTAAGTACAGAACTTGCCATGTTTGATCTGAGAACACTTCTGTCAAAGTATGGAGAGTTCATGGTGTACTACAAAGGCAAAGTGTTTTTGCCTTGAATATATAAACGAGGCATGGCACACAGCTGGAATATACAAACCATGGTGAGAGGAGGACTTTTTAAAGAACTTGTCCTTCTTATTCGTTAGTTTCAGTTATTTAAAATGCTTAAGTGTGTGATCAAACTTTCTGCCCTTCATAGTTTCTGTGGTGTTTTTTTAGGTATATCTTGTCACACTGTTGTGAATTTAATTAAAAGGAGCCCTAAATATAAAAGAAATGTCATGAGCACTATTACACCAGAGATCGCTTACTCCTCTGCCCTTTTGTCCCTTCCTCACCTCCTCTGCTTGCATCTCTGGGGGGAAGGAATAAGACACGGGGAGAGGAATCGATGACGTGCAATTTGAGAAATGAGAGAGGGGTCAGTTTAAGTTTCTATGTAATATTTACATGCTGGTAATTTGTCAGAATAGGTATAGAAGTATCATTGTGAATACAGAATTTGCTCTTCATAATCTCAGGATCATGGATTCAAGCCTCAATTTAGGTATCAAGTAACTCCTCGTGAGCCTTAATTGTTCTACATTAGACTGAAATTTGATGCACATTTTCTAACAAATACAAGCACTGCTTTATGATTCAATGATGTTTTGGTAAGGTCACAGCTGGAAAAAGCTTTTTCAGACTAAAACATCTGCTCTAACAGTTACAGTAAGTGCCTCTTAAGTGAACAAAGTAGATCAGAAGATGCTAACATGGCTTTCATGTGTCTGAGTTTTATTGAAACAGCTTTCATGAGCTTTTTTCAAAAGCACCAAAGAAAGCAGAATTCCTCCCTCCTACCAGTCCCACGTCCCTCCAAATATAAGCACTGCTTTTTGAAGTGACAGTTGCATATTGAAAAATAGATGCTTCTAGACAGCAAATGCTGTCGGTAGAGCATGAGGCTCTTTATATCAGGGTCATGCGTTGAAGCCCCACATTTGACATTACAGCTGCTCCAATTGATCAATCTCTCTAAAGTGAATAAAGTAAAACACTTTGCTGTCATATTTTAAAGGAAAAACTTACATTAGCCTAATACTTTCAGCCTTCTGAATTTCTTACAGGTTGTTTTTTATGACTGAAAGCACACCATTAACAGCATCAGGGGCCATTAAAGCAATTCAGAGCTCATTACAACAACAGTGATAGACACTGCCCCTACTATGGCAACACAAATGGCCTTGTAGCATCAAGCATCAGTGTCATAAAATAGCAAATGACCAGCCATCATGAATAAAAATACAAACAGCAACTGCACAAAAGTACTCTCGTGCACCGAGTTTGTTTAACCCAGAAACAAAACAAGAAACTGTCCTAAAAGTCCTTATTGTATGCCTACACTTCATTACACCTGCTTAACAGCTGCTTGTGCCAGACGGGCTGGTCTGAGTATCTCAGAAACTGCTGATCTACTGGGATTTTCCCACACAACCATCTCTGGGGTTTACAGAGAAAGGTCTGAAATGCCTTGCTGATGCCAGAGGTCAGAAGAGAATGGCCAGACTGCCTTGATCTGATAGGAAGGCAACAGTAACTTGAATAACTGCTTGTTACAACCAAGGTATGCAGAAGAGCATCTCTGAAAGCACAACATTTGTCAGCTAAGAAGAAGAAACTGAGGCTACAATTTACACGTGCACACAAAAATTGGACAATAGACATTTGGAAAAATGTTGCCTGGTCTCATGAGTCTCAATTTCTGCTGAGATATTCAGATATTTGGTAGAGACACAATTTGGTGTAAACAACATGAAACCATGGATCCATCCTGCCTTGTATCACCCGTTCAGGCTGCTGCTGGTGGTGTAATGGTGTGGGGGTTATTTTCTTGGCACACTTTGGGCCCCTTAGTACCAACTGAGCATAGTTTAAACACCACAGCCTACCTGAGTTTTTTTGCTGACCATGTCCATCTCTTTATCACCATAGTGTACCCATCTTCTGATGGCTGCTTCCAGCAAGACCATGTCACAAAGTTCAAATCATCAAACTGGTTTCTTGAACATGACAATGAGTTCTCTGTACTCAAATGGCCTCCACAGTCACCAGATATCAATCCAACAGAGCACTTTTGGGATGTGGTGGAACCGGAGATTTGCATCATGGATGTGAGGCTGACAAATCTGCAGCAACTGTGCGATGCTATCATGTCAATATGGACCAAAATCTCTGAGGAATGTTTCCAGCACCTTGTTGAATCTATGCCACAAAGAATTAAGACAGTTCTGAAGGCAAAAGGGAGTCCTACCAGCTACTAGTAAGATGTACCTAATGAAGTGGCTGGTGAGTGTATCTGTTGTTTGTACTGTATATTGTATACAGTGCCTAAAACACAATAGTCAGACTTTCACCTTTTATTGTGAGAGATTGCATGCCTCAGAAGTCTGTCACAATGCTTAAGAAAACAGAAATGAGTTTTAAAAATCAATAGATGCCTGCTGGAGAAATTTCAAGTGACCTGGCATGTTTTTACTAAACATACATTTATGTGATAGGAATAGTCTCTTTGTGGTTTTAGTCAATTAAATTCAGGTCCTTTTCTTACAAATGATGTTCTGTAAATAAATCAACACAAATTCATCACTTATATTGCAGAATAGAAGAAAATCAATGTAACAGCCATTTGTTAAAAAAAAGAAGGTCGATTTGCAGATAACCTGGTAAAAAGACATCTGTCATTCCCCTCATGAAGCAGGTCTGATTTAATCACGGATTTCCTAATGGCTCTGTGGTTTAATTAGGCCATTTAAAGGTTAACTGCCAGGTCTGCGCCCACATCCACAACAGTCAGATATATCTCGCCATCAGTCTCCCTCTGCAGCTCTACCTTCGGATGCAAAAGAAAAAAAGCAGATACGGTTCCCATTTTGCCTGTAAACCTTTGTGTAAATAATGAACATTACTCAGCATGCATTCACTCCATGTAGCCCTACACCTAAATGCCCACAGAATCGTTTGTCACCACAGGTCTCTATAGAGATACTCATGTTTGTTGTCCCACATACACACACTACCTGTAACACAGAATACCATTAAATTATTTTAACAGAAACAATAAATCTGTGCAGTCGAGCCTCTTTTTCTTTTTTATGTGCTCATTTATTGATGACAAGACACCCTAAAGGATGCAGTGCAGCTACAGTCTTCTGAAAAAAAAAAGTTTTCACAGGACTCTATGCAGTCCTGTGAAAAACTAAGTACACCCCATGATTCATTAGCTTGTAGAACCACCTTTCACCAGCAATAACTTGAGGAAATCATTTTCTGTATGATTTTATCAGTCTCTCACATCATTGTGGAGGAATTTTGGCCCACTCTTCTTTACAACTCTGCTTCAGTTCATTGAGGTTTGCAGGTATTCATTTATGCACAGCTCTCTTAAGGTCCAGCCACACCATTTAGCCAAGGTTTTCCAGAGGAAGTGGACCAGCCCAGTGAAGATAGGTAAATGTATCTGGAAATAATGCCACTCTTCAGCCACGTCCGGGAAACTGGAGGAGACAAACACGTGGAGGTTAGCACAGGGAAAACTTGTAGCAAACATAGAGCCATTGGGGAGCGTGATTACCACTCAGTGAGTAGACAACAATCTGGCGAAGACTAGTTGTTGGAGCTGATCCTTAAGTGCTGCAGATAACGAGGCTGATGCAGAACAGGTGTGCAGGCTGAAGAGCGGGAACCAGGAGCTCAGTCCTAGGCAAAGCCCAGGGGACCAAGCCCACCTACTTAAAGGGGAATGAGAGGTTAGCAAACCAACATGACTGACCAATGCGGGACTCTGACAGACTGAGCCATTGCAACACGCTGATACTTTTCTTTATCAGCCATTCTGTTGTAGATTTGCTGCTGTGCTTGGGATCATTGTCCTGCATGACCCAATTTTAGCCAAGCTTTACCTGTCAGACAGATGGCCTCATATTTGACTCTAGAGTACTTTGGTATACAGAGGAGTTCATGGGGGACTCAATGAATGCAAGGTGCCCAGGTGGCTGCAAAACAAGCCCAAATCATCACTCCTCCACCACCGTGCTGACAGCTGGTATGAGGTGTTTGTGCTGATATGCTGTGTTTGGTTTTCTCCCAACATGGTGCTGTGCATTATGGACAAACATCTCCACTTTGGTCTCATCTGTCCAAATGATTTTGTTCCAGAAGTCTTGTGGTGTCTTTGCAAACCTAAGCCATGCTGCCATGTTCTTTTTACAGAGAAGAGGGTTTCTCCTGGCAACCTTTCCAAACAACCCATACTTGTTCAGTCTTTTTCTAATTGTACTGTCATGAACTTTAACATTTAACATACTAACTGAGACCTGTAGAGACTGAGATGTAGCTCTTGGGTTTTCTGCAGTTTCTCTGAGCATTGCACTGTCTGACCTTGGGGTGAATTTGCTGGGACATCAAGTCCTAGGAAGATTGTGGCATTATGTTAACACACACCTGAATGCACCAGACCTGCAAATTGCCAAAACTTCTGCTTTTATAGAGGTGCTCACACTTGCTGATGATCAGTTAATCAAGTGCATTTGATTAGCAGCACCTGGCTGCTGCTTGCACTCTTGATTCCTATGGAAGCATTAAGCGTGTACTTAGTTTTTCACAAGACTGCACAGATAACTTTCTTTTTCACATGACTGTATCTTTGATGCAGGAGAAGGAGATTTGTTACACTACTGGATTATATGTGAGTTTCTTTTTTAGACAATTTCAATTGAATATGAGATGTAGTGATATACAGTGCTTCATAAATTTATTAGACCACCTGACATAAAAACGAGAAAGGCCATCCAGCATCATGAAGTGCTTTGATGTGGACTCTTTCCTTTTCAGTGAGTTCTCAGAGTTTTACCATTTTGAACAGGAGTGAGGAATTTCAAACTGAATTCCTGTTTTTATACCCAAATTTGAGCCGGCACACTGGACTCTGAGAAGTCACAAATTAATCAAGCAGAACATTCAACCACTAAAAGTAATTTTTCTGTTCAGGAATGCAAGTAAATAACTTTAATTTGGCATCTTAATCAAAAAAATAATAACATGCTTTACTATTTTTTCTGCTTTTTTTTTTTTTTAAATGGTTTTTAAATTCATGGGTAACAATAATTATATTTTAGCATTAGAAAAATCTTTTCGATTAAAGAGCTTGCACATACTGGTGGATTAACCATTACAGAAACATAAAGAATGATTTTAGTTTTACTAAAACTGTTAATTTAGGGCAGCTGTGGCATAAACCTTACACTGGGTGGTGGTCTAATACATTTGTTAAGCACTGTGTTTGTATGTATATATATACATTATATGTTAACCTCTCTCCTTGATTGTGAGCATGCTGGCATACATGCTATCATTTAGTTCAATGCACTGTAGAAGTTCAGCCTTGTAGAGCTGTTAGCATGGCTTTGTTTCTTTCACTGTGGTTCAAATCGTGTACAGCCATACATTAACTCACTATTTTGAGTGCGTAGCTGCATTGAAACTGACAGTTTCCAATTTTTTTCCCCCCTATTTCTTCAGGACATGACTTTCAGATAAGGTTCGTCTGCTGTAGATCATTTTTAGGCCTGTCATTTCTTCTTTTGTCCTCCACTTGTCCAGTTTCCTCAAATTTTTTAACATCACACTGCACATCATGCTGAGATATGCCAAGTTTTAACCAAAAGCACTTTGGGAATCAACTTATTGATACAAGAATACTATTTTATGCCTGTCAAACTTTGCTATCTTTGGTTTTTTTGTAGATTCAAATAAAGAAATGGGGTGAAATTGTATTTTGTGACAGGCTGCTAGTAACAAAGTGCCTAAAGTTATAATTTAAAATTGGTTCTTTGCTAAGTTGTCTGTTATGTGTAGACACAAGACTGGTTCATCCCTTGAGTTAGGTGCCTTTTTTATGCTTAAATGATTCATAGGTCAGTGTTAAATGGCTTAAAAGACAAAAGAAGACATTCCTCTGAAAATGGTCAGGTAAAAGGACTGGACTGAAAATGAGTGAAAAAGCAGCCAATTTCAAAAGAAAAAACTGGAGCCTGGAGAACTATTGCTCAAGAACACTTAATTACAGAAAAGTCTGGCTCCTTGGAAGCAAAATATAAAGAAATGAAGGGTGGCTCAAGACTTTTGCACAGTAGTGTGAGTGTACTGACTGTGTGTCCTAAATTAGACAATGTCTTTCTTGTTAATATTTGGCTAATAGCATCAAATGAAAACTGCACTGGTGCATGTGCAACAGTGGTATCTTTTGGATGCTTATGTGCTCCTTCACACAGTGTATTTTATGCAATATTTTAATGTTGTAACAATTATTGCTTATTTTTTGGAGATGGGAATGTGTTTACTTAATTGTGAAAACTGGGGTGCCTTTACAGTTTCACAGTTGATCCATGGGAGTTCTCTCACAAAAAAATTAATTAAAAAATAAATAAAAAAGAAAGCTCCACATGGTGCAAGCTACACCAGGGCAGCAATCTGAGCTAAACCTTATAGTACTTCTATGATGATAAACCACAGCAATAAGGAGTCAGTCTTCCTCTCTCTTCACCTCTGTGCACCACACACTCTCAGCATGGACGCACCCGGTAAGCGGTGACTGATCACGCTGAGAGCGCCTCACTGGGATGTTCGGAACAATTACCTCTGCCTCGCTGCCACTCAGGACCCCTCAGGTGAAGTCATTATCTTAACCAGAGGCTGCTCACTAAAGTCACAATTAATTCACATTAGCAGTGGAGCTTGGGCCACCAGGGCCATTTGGATGCATGGCTCCAATTATACTCATTACTGGACAAGGCAAGGTTCTCGAAATTGGGACTTTTTTATTCCTCTTGCACAGGAGCTACAAAGCAGAAGGGTACTCTTGGGAGGCTGCGATACAAAAGAAATGTAATGGCTGATAAAGTTTTAATGGTAGGCGTACGGCTAGAAGTTAGAAGTGTAATCTTCAGATTCAAAGGAGTAATTTGCTTCATTTGCGACTTCAAAACCTCATGCTGAGGAGGAAAGTACTCTTTTTATAAATCAGTTTCCACTTCATTGTGCTTGTAAATCAAACTTCAGGATGAGTAGCTTTGAGGTTATCATTTTCACTCATAAAAGAACATATAACTTGTATCCTGGTGATTTTGATCCAAACCACTAAATTTATTTCACTGCATGGTCATTAATTACCTCATATTCAATCATTAAATAGCTGCACAGAAAATTTGGCACTCTGACAGAGAGATGGGCTCTCTCTGTCACAGACACAGGTTATCATTTGTCAGGGCAGGTCACATCTTAGTCTATCAGAAGGAGGAAACCAGGCAGACACAAAGAGGAGATTAGCTGTTCGCAGTTTCATTATAGCTGCATGTGAGATTTTAGAAGCAAAGACCTGACAGCTGAATATAGAAACACTTTAAAAAACTAACAATTACTGATCATGAATCAGTTTTAATTTATTTAGGCCAACAAATGATCACAGACGGAAAATGAGTGTCTAAAATGGACATATTGTGAACTATTTGGGTAACAGATCAGTCTTTTGAAGGGTGTAATTGTATAAACAGAAACAGCTATCTTTATCTCCACTATGGGAAAGTACACTATATTGCCAAAAGTATTCACTCAGCCATCCAAATCATTGAATTCAGGTGTTCCAAACACTTCCATGGCCACAGGTGTATAAAATCCAGCACCTAGGCATGCAGACTGCTTCTACAAACATTTGTGAAAGAATGGGTCGCTCTCAGGAGCTCAGTGAATTCCAGCGTGGTACCGTGATAGGATGCCACCTGTGCAATAAGTCCAGTCGTGAAATTTCCTCGCTACTAAATATTCCACAGTCAACTGTTAGTGGTATTATAACAAAGTGGAAGAGATTGGGAACGACAGCAACTCAGCCATGAAGTGGTAGGCCACGTAAAATCACAGAGCGGGGTCAGCGGATGCTGAGGTGCATAGTGCACAGAGGTCACCAACTTTCTGCAGAGTCAATAGCTACAGACCTCCAAACTTCATGTGGCCTTCAGATTAGCTCAAGAACAGCGCGTAGAGAGCTTCATGGAATGGGTTTCCATGGCCGAGCAGCTTCATCCAAGCCTTACATCACCAAGTGCAATG
>VUQI01031355.1:8275-21599 GCA_015106735.1 Paratilapia polleni
GTATACTTGTGTGTCAGTGTGCATGTGTGTGAGAGGTCTGTCACCTCTCCTCTCATTACCTGCCCCCCCCTGCGTGACTCTAGAAGATTAATTACATCATCTATTCAATTCACTGATATTTCCATAGTGAAAGATGAAGCCTCCCTCCCGCTCTGTCTCTCAAGTGCTAATATAATGAGGCTGATGGCAAACCAAAATTTGCATAAAGCAAATATCATTACCTCAGAATCAAATCTGCCACTTAATTAAAAAACTGACACTCTTCTTCACTGCAACCCTTCACTTTAGCCTCTGCTATTTTCTGTCAAGTCACCAAAATTATATCAGTGTTATGCAATAAGCTACAGAGATGTAGGATCCAGAAATTCCACATAATGGTGTAGTTGAAATTATTGGCAAAATAAAAGTATATGGTGGATAACAATTAATCATTAACAAGAAGGATGAGTGAACACAACTTGTCAGCTATTTAGATTTTAGAGTGTTCATGCTCATCAGGCTGTGAAAGACTTTGGATTCCACCAAACCACAGCCAGACAGACTGTCTATAAATGGAGGAAAGTCACGACCATTGTTACCTTCCTCAGAAGCGGTCGGCCAAAAAGGCCACAAAAAGTGAGGCATGTATTAGTCAACGCCAAAGAATGTTTTCTGGACAGATGAGACCAAAATTGCATTTTTTGGTTTAAATAAGAAGTATCCTGTTTGAGGAAAGGACAACACGTCTTGTCATCATAGACAGAGCACTGAATTCTGAATTATAAGAGGAGATTCTAAAGGAAACTGTCAGGAAATCTGTCAGCTGAATTTCAGAAGAAAGTGGGTCGTGCAACAAGACAACAACCCTCAGCCCATAAGGTGCACTGCAAATAAATGGTAAAAATACAATGAAGTTAATGTTTTAGAACGACCACGTCAAATCCAGCAGACATGCTGTGGAGGAACAGGAAGCAGTTCATGTGAGAGAACCCAGCAAAATCCAGGAGGTGAAGCTGCTCTGTATGAACTGTTCAAATTGTTGTCTATGGCTCACATTTTCCACCATAAACAATACAATTGGTAGATTAGACAAAACATCCATCCCTATTCCCTCCTGATTTCTCTTTTGCCAAGAAAAAGATGGACTCGCTGACCTGTTTTTCCTGTATTATTCCTGTTAAATTAACTTTTGCTCTGTGCAGCCTCTTTGCTCTCCCATGTCACAGCAAAGTGGCCGTGTATGTGACAAATCACGCCCTGCTCTGCAAACATATGCTCTTGTTTCTATACTTTATAAAAAATCCAAAGACACACTTGAAAGGATGCAGGTAAGAAACAAACAAAAAAGACATTAAGAACTCTCACACGCAGACACTGATTAGCTCCAACAGAGTATCTGGGTTTCGGAAAAGGTCTAAGCTTTAGGTGGACTGTGCATTTATCCATTTGCTATCTGTAAGCTTTGTAATTTGACAATTTATGCACTTCATTTTTTTTCCTGTGTATATACTGGTACTTTTCAGGGCTAATGTTCTGCATCTCAGTGGCTGTGGGCTGTTTATTTTTGGTGGCGGTATCAGAAATTCAATTACTCTTCTGCCATGTCCTTTCAGAGAAGTGCAAATGCTTTGTGGTTGATTTAGGCTCACTCTCTGCTCATGGACCATACTTGGGTTTTTTTTTGTATTTCTGGGCATTCGACTGTGTAATGCATTTGTTTGTGCACAGTAGCAGAAACACCAGCTGTCACTCATATGTCAGCAACCTTCAGCTTCTACCCCTAAAAAAAAAAAAAATTCTTGCACCCAGCACTTTCACAGTTCTCACGCAAGATAGTAACAGATGGGATGTTTAATCATTTTAACACACTGGGTACCTCTTTAGTGTAAATTTTTGGGACTCATACTTTAACACCTTTTTTTTTTTTTTTTTTTTTTTATTTTTTTTTTTTTTTTTTTTTTTTTTTTTTTTTATACTTTCCATTTGGTTTGGTTGAGAAAAAGGTCATGGTTGGGGTTAAAAAGCACCCTTTCACAATGTTAACCACATAGTAGAACACAAATGTCTGCAGCAAGCTTTCTCTCTATTTTAATGCCTCAGAGACAATACCAGCAGAGAACACCTGGCTGCGGTGTCAAACATTCAGGGCTCAAGTCATTGGACTACATTATGTGTTGAAAAATGATTCTCAAGTGGTACCCAGTGCATTTAAATGTGATGCCGAGGGGAGCTGACCAAGTGTCAGTATGTGACACGCTGGGAGTGAGACTACCCTGGTGAAACAGTTTGTCCTGTCAGTCTGATGTGAAGCTCACGGGTGACTCAAACAGCAAGTCTGTCTTTACAATACCTGGTGACCTTAGCTGCTGTCAGTAAAAATAGCTGTACTTTTGAGTGCCTTTTGCTTGTTGTTGTTGTTGTTGTTGCTGATCATGAATGTTAATACTAGTAATGGAATATCCTCTAACATTTGTAACTTTTGTCATTTTTCCAACTGTGAGAACCTCAGCAACATTAGCATAATTGTATTTGTATTTTTCACAATGTGTTTAGGCTCAGCACTTCCCATATCTGTTGCTCTAAAAGCGCTGCTGATACAGGTGTTACATTTATTGAAAATAATCACAATTTAAATTGTAGTACCAATATTGGTTAGATGATAGTCAACCGCCCTCAAGTTATTCAGGATACAGTAGATTCTATTCTGTATGACAGAATGTAAGTTACTCTACTGTAGAGGGTTTGGTTTGATTCTTTATGTATATATTGGGTAGCAAGTTGACAGCATTATTTTTTAATGGTCTATAATGTCCTTAAAATTTCCTGGAAATTTTCCTGTAAAGTACTAAGTAATTTTGTTATTTTGCTGAGTTTGTTGTACTTAAAGGAATTTCTCCAAGCTCAAGTTATTTCAATATACATTAAAGATTATTATTTGAAATTTTAAGTATGGCCCTGACTTTAAGTGTACCCCAACTACACTACACTAGTGCCTCTACTCCCACAATCAAACGTCTTAATTTCCCAATAGACCACTTAACTGTCAGACTGCAGGATAACTTGTGGTTCCTAAAGTTCCAAAAGTAGAATGGGAGGTAGAGTCTTCAGCTATCAGGCCCCTCTCCTGTGGAACCAGCTCCCAGTTTGGGTTCAGACAGACAGACAGACATGCTCATTTTAGGCTTAAGCAGGTGACCTTGAAACATTCCTTAGTTATACTACTATAGATTCAGATTGCTGGAGGACTTATCTTTAACTCTCGAACGCACATCATTAGCTGTCCTCTCTGTTGTTCATAGTCTCTCTACACTATTCTCTTTCTTCTCACCCCCCTAACTGGTCAAGGCAGAAGGCTGCCCCTCTGTAAGCCTGGTTCTGCTGGGGGTCTCTTCCTGTTAAGAAAAGATTTCTTTCTCCCCACCATTGCCAAGTGCTTGCTTACAGGGGACCACTTTCTAATATTATAGGGTCTTTACCTGACTTTACCTTGAGGCGACTGTTGCTTTGAACTGCCAGTATATCTTAAAAACTGAACTGAATTGAATTGAACTGAATTCTATTCTTTGTCCAGATTTGGTGATTTCATGACATTTTGTGATATGAATGTACCAGACACCAGAACAGCACCCACTTCCCCTATAATTAATGCTTACCAGGAACCTCTGTATATTTACTCGGATATGCACTGAGGTTTCATTTCTAAGAAAGTAGAGGATGATAAAATAAAGTGACCAAGGGGTGAAAACTTATAATATACATTATATAATTACAACTGGCTTTTGGTCTGTATCTGTTCAGTTCTATTTAACATAGCAGGCCAATTTCTGTGATGACTTTGAGGTCTGGGAAAATTAAAAGGTATATTTTTAATAATCAGTGATCATCAGTTAGTCATAAATTATGACCAGTATGTTCCCTGGTAGCCACAATAGGAAATAGCAATTAGGAGCTTGAAGCTAAACAGGTGTTGTTTGTTCCTAAACATATCTATGATTAAGAGTACAGCTAATACCACTGTGAAAACACAGAGCTCAGACAGTAACTGGGATTTTGTTAGCGATAAGGAAATGCCTGGGGAGACCAAATCTGAGGCCAAGCATTTGATTAGGCCAGTTTGGCTGCATGGAGTGGGCTGGACGGCAGTTCACACTTACAAGCCCGGAAAGAAAATAATGATCTGATGAGAGGCTTTGGGGTAGGTCATCACCATAGTAACCAATTCTGAGATGAGATGGAGAGGGGATGTAATCATGGGATGCCCTGATCCACCTGAGTAAATCTCAGTAATGTCATCCAATGCAGAACATGCGCACGAGTACTTTTTGGGGGTTTTTTTTCTTGTCGAAGAGCTGATGTAAACAGCGTGTGACGGTTGTAAATCAGACTACCAGGTTTCCAGAAACAAAAGCAAGAGGTATGAAGCAGCTTCTTTAGCTAGTGCCTCTGCTGTCAGCAGTCCAACATCTCTTCAGCTGTGAAATGACTGCTGTCTGTCTGACACTCTCTGGTGACGAACATAATCACCTCAGTATACTGGAACACACAGCCACAATGTCCAGCCTGATAATGAGCTAGGCTGTGATATCTGCTGTCAGCGGATGTTGGCTCAGTCACACGCAGAGGTTGGGACTTGTGGATGGTGTATGTGATAGAAAGGAGAGTTGGTTATCTGTCACATTTTTCTTATATTTACTTATTCTTCTCAGACAAGTAAGGAACAAGGTAAAAATATGAACAACAGGTACCCCACTCATCAAGGGAAGTGAGCAGAGAGTAGAAAGATGAACATCAGTGTTATTTCTTATTTCTTATTGTATCAATGCTAGTTTTATGTGAAATCAGTCTGCTAGTTGATAAATTAAATATTGTCATTATTTGGTAATTATTACTAAAGTACACTGGTAAGTCTAGGGTAAGATAAAAAAAAAAAAAAACCCTCTAGTCCAAACCAAGCAGTATCTACTGATGCTCTAAGTTTGGATATCATCATCTGCATTTGCTTTGCATTTGCATTTAGCTTAATAAACGAAACAATTTAAGTCATGTGACATGCTTGCAACACAACAGGGCAAGCTGCAGAAGCCGCAAAACATTTGATGTACACTGACAGAAACATCTGTTATTCAAATACCGCACCACACACCGTATTTAACTGGTGGTACAGTACACACTGTTAAAGCTATTAAAGTTTGGATTAAAGCCAGATAAAGTTTCTTCTGGCAGCTTTAGTCTCTGTTTGGGATGGTAGCCAGCTTGGCCATGTAAAGAAACTGCCCAGTGTACTTGTCTATTAAGAGAAAAAGAGCAATATCGCAGACATGACAAAAGCCATTATGTTTTTCTATATCATCTGGCTTGTAAAGGGGAAATTAAATGATCTGTGGCATCTGTGTTATTTGCATTTGCATGCACATCAGTAATGTTTGTGCCACCTAATAAATATGATTAATAATATTTCTCCTCTTAGCTCTCCTCTGGCTTTTTTGTATGATAAATGTTCTTCTCTAGCTAACTGTGTTACACATAAATATCCACTAGGGGTGGGCAATATAGCCTCAAAAATATATCACAATATTTCAAGAAAATTTGCAATAATGATATTTATTATGATCTACAAATAAATAAATAAATAAATAAGAAACACTGGCCAATGTTTTATTGGTCAGCTTGCAGGCACCAGCATTTATTAGTGTGAAGAAAATGAAGGCCTATTTCTGTCTTTCTTTTCCAATGGGCTGCTGTCATTGCCAAACGATGCCAGCAGTAGCGGCATTATAGTGCAATAGTAGTGACACAGCATAAGTCAAATGTAAGAACAAAAGTAGCCTAGGTCGTGTTTTCCTTGGAAACTTTAAGTAAAACAAGGACATAACTGCTTAACCCTTTAACAATAATAATAACTAAAGTAACCTAACTGTGTACCTCTACAGGAGCCTGCACGATATTGTCACATAATAAAACTGAAATTGAAAAATATTTTCTACCCGGGATGTTCTATCTTGAGTCGACCTTTTTAACCAGCTGCTTAAAGCCCTCCTTTACCACTGTGTAACCACATTTCCATCCACTGTTTGCTCTTCCTGTGAGCAGCTAGCTGGTGCTCCAGCGATGTTCAGTGGGGTCATTTGTTTACTTTTGGGTCGCACTTCACCAGCTGCTGGTATCTCCTCCTTCATAGCCTGGTTGTACTCAACGGTGTGTTTTTCCCTCAACTGTTGGAACAAGTTTGTTGTTTCTGTGTTTAGCTTGAACAGTTTTCTTGCATATTTTGCAAAGCGTTGGAGGTTGTTGAAGTAGCTCCCTTTTACTAAATTGTCATCAGAGGCTGACATATCACTGATATCACATTATCACACTTTTATTTTGCATTAAAATTTGTACTGGTATTATTACGATATGATATAGCACAGCCCTAAAATCTGCTAATGATGTTGATCTGAGATTTGCTGTGGAGCAGACTAACAGATTATTTCAACCCTTGCTGGTAGACCAGAGACTGTGCTACACAGTAAACCAAAGCTAAACTAAAACAAAGCTAAACCCCATTTAAGAGGTTCAGTGGAAGTGCACAGGTGGGTAATAATTCTCTTACCAGAGCTAACGTTACTGTCTTGGCTTCAGACATTTGGGTTAAAAAATCATTGGCAGTATGTTTCAGCTGAAGATATTTTGGCCAGAATCACTCGACATGATAGAAAAAAAAAAGTGAGGAAACCTGGTCAAAAATATAAACCTGATTTGAAAGTTGTCATAAGTCTGCAGTTCAGGGTTTTTGGCTTGGTAATAGTTTCTATTCAGCCCAGCACAATAGACAGGGGCAGAGTCAATGGAAGAGATACAAAGACCTCAACAAATATAGAGTGTGTTAGAGAGAGGGTAGTACTATGCTGCTTTTATTGAGCCATCTCAAATACCAGGTCAGATGTAATTGCTAACCAACGTCTGCATCCGTCTGTATTTCTTTCTCTGGTCTGCCCTTTAAATAGCAACCCTACCTCAGATTGTAATGAAATCGCACAGAGCTTTGCTCTTCTGTCTTTAGCTCCTACCTTTTCTCTTTTCCTAGAGACAATCACCTTTAATGTATCCTTTTCATGTTTGGTTTCTTGCTTTCCTTTTTTCAGTTATTTATTAATTTCAGCTTTGTTCCTTTGTCAGTTGCTTTATATCGGGTGACTTAGTTTTCTTGGTTTCATGATGGTGCACTTTATTTTGTAATATTTCCAAAAGAATAATGTTTTGTTGTTCTTAGATGAAACCCTTTCTTCGACGCAGCTAATCAAGTCATAAATTAAGTAACGTCAGTGTTCTATAATAGGCAGAGCAGACGGTCACACTGAGCCAGACAGCAGCATGCTGCACAACACAAGAGCCAATAGACTTTGAACAACAAACCGCATTAGCTTTTCTTTTAAAGTCTGCTTATCTGATTTCTTCGTGTCGCCATCTTCTTCATCTTGCCATGCACCCTGCTGGACAAGCCACCAAACGAACATTAACTGGGGAAAAATGTGCAGCTGATGTCAGTTTGCAGGCTAGATAGCAAATTTTCAGCACATTAAAGACTGTGCAAACGTACCTGCACTTCGGTCTAGTTAGGAGTTTGTGTAGTGACAGTAGCTGTTCAGTACCACTAACAACGTGCTGTGCACACATTACATGTAGGCAGTGGCGCAAGTTTACCCTGTATCTCTTCTTCAGATCAGACAGAGGAGGTCAGCTGGGGTCAGCACACACTCCGGAGGTCTATGCTATTGGCTCTGTGTTAGTATGCCATCTTTGCAGATGCTTTAAAAGAGTAAATGTCATGTTATCAGCAGTTGTTTCTGGGCTGGTTGCATTTTGCCCTTTACAATGCAGTTCAGTTCAATTTTATTTATACAGTGCCAATTCACCACACCTGTCACCTCAAGGCGCTTTATATTGTAGGCTACAGACCCTATAATATTAGACAGAAACTCCAACAATCCGACAACCCCCTATGAACAAGCACTTGGCAATGGTGGAAAGGAAAAACTCCCTTTTTAACAGGAAGAAACCTCCAGCAGAACCAGGCTCAGGGAGGGGCAGCCATCTGCCACGACTGGTTGGGGGTGAGAGGAAACGGAAGACAGCAGAGGGAGACAGGACAAAAGACACACTATGGGAGAGAGAGAGAGTTTAGTAATTACTAATGATTAAATGCAATAGTGGTGTATAAACACATGGAGAGTGAAGAAAAGTGGGTGAGAAGGAAATGCTCACTGCATCATGGGAAGCCCCCAGCAGCCTGAGCCCATAGCAGCATAACTAAGGGATGGTTCAGGCTCACCTGATCCAGCCCTAACTATAAGCTTTATCAAAAAGGAAAGTTTTAAGCCTAATCTTAAAAGTAGAGAGGGTGTCTGTCTCCCAAATCCAAACTGGGAGCTGGTTCCACAGGAGAGGGGCCTGAAAGCTGAAGGCTCCTACTCCCATTCTACTTTTAAATACCCTGGGAACCACAAGTAAGCCTGCAGTCTGAGAGCAAAGTGCTCTATTGGGGTGATATAGTACTATGAGGTCTTTAGATATGATGGGGCCTGATTATTCAAGACTTTGTATTTTAAATTCAATTCTGGATTTAACAGGGAGCCAATGAAGAGAAGCTAATATGGGAGAAATATGGTCTTTCTTTCTAGTCCCTGTCAGTACTCTTGCTGCAGCATTCTGGATTAACTGAAGGCTTTTCAGGGAGCTTTTAGAACAACCTGATAATAATGAATTATAATAGTCCAGCCTAGAAGTAATAAATGCATGAACTAGATTTTCAGCATCACTCTGAAACAGGATGTTTCTAATTTTAGCAATATTGCACAAATGAAAGAAGTCAATTTTACATATTTGTTTAATTTGTGCATTGAAAGACATATCCTGGTCAAAAATGACTCCAAGATTCCTCACAGTGTTACTGGAGGCCAAAATAATGCCATCCAGAGTAAGTATCTGGCAAGATGTCATATTTCTAAAGTTTTTAACCATCACATTCTTGCCCTTTTGTGACACAAAAATAAAATTAATGTCCATAAATCCAGTCCTCAAAAGTTGCAGAGCTCCATTATCTTCCTTAAGACACATGGAGTCAGCTGATGGTAGCAAAAACGCACGTTTAACACGCTTTGTGGAGATAATTGAAGAACCTTTATAACGCAAGTAACAGTATCAACAGTGCCGTCTTCCCCACCTCCAGCTGACACACAACTTCTCACAGCTTCACTGCAGACAGGCAAGCACACAGCCCCTCCCCCACTAGCAGCTGAACACATGAACAGGAGTAAAAAACTTGGCGGCACCCCGGTCTTTATGAAGAATTTCATGAGGTCAGGAAAGCTCCCGTTTCAACAACGCTGAAGTATTAAACAGTTATCATAAATGTTAACCTGGCCTGTGCACACATTAACTTTAGTCATTTAACTATTAGCAGTTACCTACATTAGCTGTCTCTTCAGTTATGTTAAGGACTGGGCTAGCGGCTGTGGCTAATAATAAAATAACTAATATTTAATAACTAAATTTGGAGCTACTCAGCAAACATTATCAGTCCTGCCTGTCTGTAACCTTAATACAAAGTGTTAATTTAACAGGATAACACAATTATTTACTTTTAAAAAGTGCTATGTTTCTCTCAAAGTCACAAATTGAAGCTGAGAAAAGTCCAGCAACCAGCAACTAGACAGAAACAGTGGCAGCCTATCTTACCAACTCTATTTGATCAGTAAAAAGAGTCACCAGAAGCACAGGAAATCTTAAGGGTTGAATACATTTGCAGGAACCAGTATTGTTCTAATCTTTATTTATTTATTTTTTTTAATTACTTCTTAAGGTACAGAGTATTTTCTTGGGTATCAGTATTGAGTTTTGAAATTGACAGCCCTAGTTGACAGGCATGACTATTTGTGAAGGCACGCAACAACAAGATGGTAATTCTAGGTTCTTCCTTTTAATAATATTAATAAAGTATTAACACTACATTCAAAAATCTGTTCATACTCGACTAAATTTGATTTTAGCACTTTAAAGGTTGCACTTTAGCGACACAAATGAAAGAGAAGAGTAAACTTGTCAGTCAAAAGAATTTTGAAGAAAAAAACAGAAAAACTACTAAATTGAAAAAAAAAGGATGAAATTATCACACTGCTGTGAATTTGTTTTAACAGGTTTGACTTGTGCTTTGCATAGAGTGTGAATTTTCTTTTGCAAAGACACCTTTCAGCCTCCAATATGTTTGACAGCCTGTGTTTGTGTTTCTGTTGTTTGTGAAACAAGAAAAGAAGAAATCAAAAGGAAAAGTTCATATTCAACGTGTGAAAGCTGAGAATTGCTAGACTGAACAGCAAGTCAGACAGCTTATTCTCAGGCTGCCTTTGCTGCCAGTGCAACATGATCAATCTTACATCAAGGAAAATGTGTAGAATACAACCAAAAATGTTTGTCACACGTAAACGATGAGCCACAGATACGCAACGGCTGACAAACGGTGTCAGACCCCTGAGTGTCAGCTTGATGTGTCAGGGTTAAAATGTCTCCATCGCTATTGTCCTACCTCTGTGTATATGTGTCTGCTCGTGGTGTCATTTCTTTCAATTTTACTGTTACAAACATAATCATGTCTCTCTAACTCTGTCTTTCCATCTTTTCATCCACTCATCTCTCTACCTGTGATCACTCTGCTTTCCAATCTCACACTCAGCCACCCTCAGAGCAGCACAGGACAAATAGTTTTGCTCTGTTTAAAGTTCATTTAACAGACTGACAACAATACACAATTAAGCTTTGGTTTAGGCTGGTGCACGTCCCTCTGCACGTTGCTATATTTGTATGGAAACAGATGGATAAGAATGTCAAGTTTAGAGAGAATTTTTTTTTCTTCTTATCCAGTCATCAGTTAGAGATGTTCTCAAAAAAATCCTTCAAAACACTGTCAGCAAAGTTTCATATTCCATGACTCCTGTTCTGCCATATTTGATTCTGAGGCTTTGTTGGTTAATCATCAGGAAAAGAAATAGACTATTCCTGTCCACAATACACACCATATCACAGCCCTTTTAAATTGCTTTTAGAATGACTGGCTGTTTAAAACCAGTCAACACAGTAAGTTGACTGCTTCAAATATACCAGTGCTTTAAGAGTTCCTCTTTCAATACAGAAAATCCATCCATCCATTTTCTTCCGCTTATCCTACTCAGGGTCGTGGGTGGGGGCTGGAGCCTATCCCAGCTACCATAGGGTATGGGGCGGGGTACACCCTGGACAGGTCGCCAGTCTATTGCAGGGCTAAAATAGAGAGACAGTCAACCATTCACGCTTCCATTTACCTACGGCCAATTTAGAATTACCAATTAACCTAATCCCACTAACTGCACTACCAGGAGAGAACCCACGCAAACACGGGGAGAACATGCAAACTTCACACAGAAAGGAACTGGCCAGATGGTGGATTCGAACTCAGGACCTTCTTTCTTTGAGGCAACAGTGCTAACCACTGCATCACTGTGCTGCCCCAATAAAGATAAATAATGATATGGCTTATGGCCATGCCACCCTGAGCACGCTGGATCTCGTTTGATCTCGGAAGCTAAGCAGGGTTGGGCCTGGTTAGTATTTGGATGGAAGACCGCCTGGGAATGCCAGGTGCTATAAGCAATAAAGAAAATATTGGTCAGAAATATATTTAAATGCTTTGCCTTCTTCTTAGTCTTTGAATCTGACAAATAATTGGCCCTTTTAGAGAATTTTTGAGTACCATTTGAGTCATAAATCTTTTAAGATTGATTCTCTTTAATGTATGTTTTTTCTTCAGTATCACTATTTCCATGTTTTCTTCTTTTCCCTCTTTGTTGACCCACTTTAGAGTGTGCATACCATTTTAAAGATAAGGTTATACAAAATAAAATGTTTAGTTTTTAGGATACTATTGTAATCTTTGTCTTCTTTCTTAACACTTGTAGCCCTACCGGAATCAGTCTCCCTCGGCCTTACTATATGGCTGATGAGGATGATGAGCGTCCTTTTATCTGCTCCCTTCCTGTCGACAATGGCATCATGTCTTGCTCCGATGTGCCAGCCCGCCGCGAAGGAGGCAAGACTTGCTGCCTGGACAAAGATGACATCCTCTATCGCCAGTCTCTTGGTCTGAGCCCTGAGCCTCTGGCCAATGGCAGCGTCAGTGTAGCAGGGCTCTGTGTTAACTGGAACCAGTACTACACCAGGTGTCATACTGGCCACAGCAACCCCCACAAAGGTGCCATCAACTTTGACAACATTGCCTTTGCCTGGATTGTCATCTTCCAGGTGGGTATTTTTGTTAACCTGAGGCTTTACAAGAAAACCATCAACCACACTATTTAACTACTTGATAACTAATAACTGAGACTGGTAAATAAATGGGAAAATGATACTTAATTACACTTTAGTTAATATTTTTATACTGTTAACAAAAAAGAAAAAAGTTGCAACAGATGTTTAGGTCTGTAAAATGCTCATAAACTGCACAGTGCATCAATAAACATATATGGATGGTTATTACAAAGTTATTAGAAAACCTTAAAGAAGATCTAAAGTTTGTGTTCTGTTTCACTCTTTGTTTAGTTGTCTTCATTAACTTTCTCTAGCACTTTGGTTAGGTTTAGGCACCAAAATTACTTGGTTAGGTTTAGCAAAAGATCCTAGGTTGAGTTAAAACATGACACACGAAAGGAAAACTTGTGCATACCTGTGAGACACCAGCATCTTTGACTAAACAGCAGTACTTGATGGCCTGGGCATGAGAATGGGCTCACTGACCAGCAGTGAAAACTGTATTTTAAAACGTCTCTTATGAGCTATGATGCCATGCATTATACTGTATATGATTCATAAAAATAATGTTTTTATTACACCAACTAATAGTTTAAATAAACATAAATATTAACTTTATCAATGATTTTTCATTACAAATTATAATTTTGTGGTTTGTTAACAATAAAAGAACTATTTATATTTTAACAGAACAGTGACTATTATGATGTGTTTTAATGGTTTAAATGTGCTCAAAAACAGATTCCAGTTAGCTTCATGGGTTAAGAGTCTTGTAATACACTCTCAGTCCTTTTCAAAGACAATAGCAGCAGAAGTAAATAAGAAAACATTCAGTATTACGTCAATACACTGAAATGTATTGACAAGTTTGAAAAATAGGCCTATTATTAATATACTGATCAGAGAGATACCAGTTACCTCCTTGCCATTGTTTTCCTCATAAAATATGTATCTGTGCAGGAATAACATCAGTTAAACTTACCTTACTTTGCTGAATTAAAAAAAAAAAAAAAAAAAAAAATACAAACAA
>VUQI01031357.1:0-11311 GCA_015106735.1 Paratilapia polleni
TTTACTCCAGTCCGCTATGGTCCAATCCTTATGGTCTTTTGCAAACTTCAGCCTGGCTCTTCTTTGCTTCTCATTGATGAAGGGCTTTTTTCTAGCTTTACACGACTTGAGCCCTGCCTCCTGTTTCGAACCGTTCTCGCTGTGCACTTCACCCCTGCCATTTGCCATTCTTTTTGTAGGTCACTTGATGTCATCCTGCGGTTCCTGAATGACATTTGAATGAGGTGACGGTCAGTGGAGAGTCGTTTTCTGCCTCTGCCAGACTGCAGCTTTGTTGTTCCCAATGTCTGCTGCTTGACCTTGTTCTTATGAACCGCCGTCTTAAAAATTTTGAGGATGGAAGCAACCCGACGCTCACTGTATCCCTCTGCCAGTAAAGCCAGAATTGAACCCTTCTTTTCCTCACACAAAACTTTTCTTTTCATTTCTTTTGGCATGGTCAATAGTTATTGTTTTTATTACAGTTACTTTTGATGTACTACTAGCACTGTTTTTGCCATCCAGTTGGTCCTATTGCAAGAGGATAGTGATGACCACAGCAATGGTTTTTATACTTTTCCTCGTTAAATAAGATTTGGTTCAGGTGATCACCTCATCAGTACCTTATTAGGTAGAAACAGGTGTGCTTGTGTTGGAATTCAAGAGACACTGCAATGGAATGACTGTCATATATGTAGAGATGCTGATTTCTGAAAAATTTGCAGTGGTCTCTTAATTTTTTCCAGAGCTTTATATAGTTTTGTTTTGTTTTATTTATTTATTTTGTTTGTTTTTTCAGATCCTCTTAGGTAATGTAAAAAAATAAAAAAGGTTTTTAAGTTGTCTGAGGTAGTGCTGTGCTTTGTTGCTGATCAAATAGAATTGGTAAGATAGGCTACTACTGTTTCTATGTAGTTGTTGGTAGCCTTTTCTCAGCTTCAGTATTAGACTTTAAGAGAAATATAACACTTTCTAGACACAAATAGTTATGTCATCCTGTTAAATTAACACTGTCAATTAACATTACAGATGGGCAGGACTGTTTTATTACTAGCCATAGCCACTAGTTGCTACCTTAATGTTAACTTACAGATAGCTAATGTGGCTATTGGATAAATGTACTTTCAGCTGCTCCCTTATTTCCCAAAGGGTCACCACAGTGGATTACGCTGCATACCCGTCCTAATCAGCAGATTACCCAGGCTTGGAACTGGCACTAGTGCATGCTAGCTTGTGACCCCCTGAGGCTGGGTTTGTGTCTATCGGACAACTGCTAACAGTTAAATGGCTAACGTTAACGTGTGCACTGGCCAGGTTAACATTTAATAGTAATCCCATGTACTTTGAAGGTCCTCTGCACAAGATTAATGTTCTGTCAACCACCAGCAGATGTTGTGTTCCTCAGCATCATCAGGTGTTTTGGCCTTTTACTCACAATACACCTTCTGCTGAGGCAGGCCCACCACAGGCTGATCAGACCTGGGTGTGTGTCCCTAACATCTTGGGGCCCAGCTGGAGTCTTTCTTCCTCATCCACAGCCACTGACTGCAGCACTTAGTAGTCCCTGAAATCTCCTTGATGGTGCGCCTTAGTACTTGACCACAGATCTCCAACTGTTTAAGGAGTGTAACAGTGGATGTAGGGATGAAAACCCAGCAGCCAACCTCCACTGTTGCTCTCCAGCCTTGCTGTTCCACATGAGCTTTCAGCTCGGTATATCGCAGCCTCTTCCTCTCACTGGCCTCATCTGTGGCATCCTCCCACGGTACTGTCAGTTCTATAAATTAGACAGAGAGTGGTGGACCAAAGTACCAGATCTGGTCTTAGGGTGCAAGTAACTATTTCTGTTGGTATTATAATCTGTTGACCAATGTCAGCCAACTTTTTTCAGTCACGTGCTGCTTCTAAAAGTCCATTCTTGGTCTATGATGGAGGTTTTCATTGTCCTTATTCCCCTTCTTGGACGAATGATGGTGTCCGAACTGCGCACAAAGTTCTGGGGGGAGCGGGATTGGTGGCGGTTCTTTTGGCCTCAATAGCTGCCGCCACAGATTTCAGCACCAGGTTGTGCCTCCAAGTATGCTTGCCTTGAGAGAGACTCACTTTTCAGGCAGTGAAGATGTGCCTGAATGTGGCTGGAGTTGAGCACAAGGGACAAGATCTTCGCCCCATCCACTGGTGGAGATTTGTGGGTGAGGGAAGGATGTCATATGTCATAAGTAAGAAGCTGATTCTACTTCCCTCCATTTCCCACAAGTCATTCCAGCTGATTTTCCTTTTTTCTATGTTTTCCCACTTCATCCATTGTCCCTACCTTATGAGACCACCTTACCACATTTTGCAGCCTCCTCCTGCCACCGGACTTCCAGGACTACCAGCTTTCACTGTTCTGATGGAGTTGCCTTGTTCCACAAGAGTCTATCTGGACATAGGCTCAGCCCTCTTCTTCCTTGCTGAATGTGGCCCACAATCTCAGCATGATGGAGTGCTGATTTAACCTTTAGTGTGGTTTCTCTTTTAGTGTCCATTTCCAGCCTGTTGTTAATGCTGGCGCGACAGCTCTTATGGTTGTGTCTCAAGACTGTGAGAGGGTCAACTTCAGTCTTGTCTTCGAGCATTTAAACTCCTCTACAAGATTTGAGAGAGGCAGATCGAGAATGCCAAGTCTACAAATGTAAATACCCTAAACCAATAATGGCACCCTCAGTTCTTTTTTGAAAATCTTGTGTAGATTCAGTATTTGTAGTCTAATATCTAATCTACTGTAAGCATCCCTACATATCTTTAATCCAACTGTTTGGAGAACATAGGTTACAAACTATGTGCACAGTAATAAAAAATGTTAAATTCAATGTCATATATTTCAAATGCATCCACGTCAGCTGTGCTGCTGTCTCTCTAAAACTCTGAGATGAGCTTTAACTGCCACAGACTGTCTGTTCCTCTCTTTACCCCACTGCCTTCTTTCATTTTATTTTTCCTTACTCTTGCTGTCTGTCTCTCTTCTTAGTAATCCACTGTCCCTGTGACGAGTCAGTAGCAGATGTAACAGAGTACGAGACACGTTTTCAGTATATGGCACATAGAAACACACGCGCACGCAACACATGGTTGCTGTTGTGAATAAAACATTAAGTCTGCTTCACAGTGGGGCTTTAATATGAGATCTACATAAATCAGAAAGCAGTTTCTCAGAAGCTGAGCCTTATGTTCTGACAGAGAGCTGCACAGGGAACGTTATAATGTTTTTAATGCGTCACCCTGCTGAGTACAGAATAAGGAAATAATTTGAAATGTGGTAGATACATTTGAAAAGGGAAGGATTTAAAGTCAGAGCAAACCAAGGAATGGCACGTCTACTTCTACCTCTAGCTCCACCCACCACCAAGTGAGTCTGTCTGACAGAGGTGGACTTCAGATTAATTAAAATAAAAAATTTCATGCTCTAAAAGGTGGTATACAAAATTACAGCAACAAAATTACAAAAGTCAGAATGGAGACAAAGGATAGGAGGATGGCTGGATGGGGAGAAGAGTGTAGATACACGTCAGAAGGTAAAGATATGATAACTAGTAGTAGAAAAAGTGGTAGAAATATGTCTCCAGAATCTTAAAATACAGAGGGACCACTCTGTCAGAGGTCAAAAGTGCTAATATAGCTTCCTGTTAAAAAAAAATAGCCACAGAAATCACTTGTGAAGTACCTCAAGGTTCAGTTCCCGGCCCTCTTCTGTTTAACCTCTACATGCTTTCACTAAGAAGCTTGCTTATCACAGCCGTGCCAATGACACACACATTCACTTGCCACATTGCTGTGGACTCAATATTCAAACACAATGAGCACGTGAATAAAAAAATGTCTCAAAATTTATTGCAACCCGTTCTCACTCCCAAGTCATCACATATTAACCTTTTGATCAGGACCACTAGGCTTCACATTTCAACTTGCAGATAAAGCTAATGGAGTCAATAAGAATCCCTCAAATGTCTGAAATTGATGCACAAACCCATGAGAAAAAATGTGCAACAATCATGGTAACCAAAGAAATATCAGAGAAGCAATCGGGGTTATGAAAGGGTATAATTAAACCAATCTATGATTTTTCCTCTGAATCTATTCATGTAGTGACAGAAAGGAAAACAACGAAAAACCAAAGTAAAAGTAAAACTTGTACAGTTAATTGCTGTTTTATCACAAACAGATTGCACCGTTTGAACGTTTTTTTTAGCACTGTCTTGATGCACCAAAGTCGCTTTGAAGATGGCAACTGACAGCTAGCGATCAAAGACCTGGTCCCTGTCTTCGAAGCAACCATTTCAAAAGGCAACGAGATCACAAGTTTGTTGTACATGGTTGCATTAAATTTGATCATGCTGTGGTCTCCAACCACTGTTTTCTCTAGTGTGTTTGTAGCATTAGCTGTGTACCAAGGAGTCAGAGGAAGTCTGGTACACTGTTGTTTCTTACAACAGAAAGGGAAGTGTTTTTAAGTTGAAAAGACTGCTTATTTGAAAACGTGACTAAATAGTTTGAATTGCAAAACCAAAGTGTTACATTACATGTTATAACAAAAAAAATTAATTTATAAATTAAATTGTCATGCCTTCTTTCTGCCATAAATGAACATGTCAGAGTTCTTCAAAGGTAAACATTTACACAGATGTGCATTCAAAGATGACATGCCCTCATCAAAGGTTATTATGGCTTTGTCAAAGATTTTTAGGGACACCACAACCAGTACAGCAGTAGAGTCTACTGTTTAAGATTGAAGCACATGAGGACTAAATTCAGAATTAAACTGTTACTCTTAATTCTTAAATGTCTTATTGAGTCAGTCTATATCCATGAATGCTGAACTCAGTGAGGTTTTGTATGTGTATGAGGTGGAACGGGAAGTTTAGTGTAAATATTTCATCTCTTCGTACCTCCATCACTTCCAGACTGCAATAATAGAAACCTGTGAATAATGAATATGGACAAGCAGTGGACATGAGGGAGAGGGGCGTTGGTGTATGCGTGGGAGGCTGTGAGGCATTTTAAATATGCACCACGAAAACCCCTTAAACAAAGTTTAACCTTTGTAATTTAAAGTCGTACAATCTCAGTATGTATGTGAAAAGTTGATAGTATGTGTTTGTGCACTTGGAGTTTCTTTTTTTAAATATTAATGTGAATTATATATTGGCACTTAGCCACCCTGCTTAAATGGCTTTTAGCAAAACATTAAATTCCTCTTACATTTGGCCTCAGTGCATTCCACTCTTGTAACACACATACACACAAAAAAAGAATTTTGACTGTAGATGCACTATCACCAAAATTTCTTTCTTAAATCCCCCTCTCGAGATGTTCTTCTAGTTTTCTGTTCAATACTTGCCATCAGTGTGTCTAAAGAACCTTAAAGTTTTCTGTCACTGGGGTGGTCAACCAGGAGACTGTGGTTTACATCCTGTTGGGCTTATTTTCACTCCCTGATTCATTTCATTTTCACTCACTTTCTGCTTTCACTTTTGCTGGCTGGTTAGGTTTAGGCACTGAAAACCAGTTGGTTAGTTTTAGGGAAAGATTGTGGTTTCAGTTAAAATGACCTCCTTCACAACAGTACCCTGCACATATAAAAATGACGAGTTGCCATAACACAGTGCTTGACTGTCGCCTTCTGCATAAATTAATACCACAGGAAAGAGACCAGGTTGAAATGTCTCCATACCAGCAAATCAGAAAAGTGGGATCACTGCAGACCAGTTCTCGGCTACACTATAAGTTGATATTTTCCATTTTTCTTCTGAGGTGGAATTTAGCCTGGGATCCCTTTGAGTTAATCCTAAACACATACAGTTAGGTCCATAGGTTTTTGGACAATGACACAATTTTGCCTCTAAACACCACCACAGTAGATTTTAAATCAATTAATCGATATGTGATTGAAGTACAGACTTTCAGCTTTGATTCAATGGGTTTAACAAAAGTATTGCATTAACTGTTAAGGAATTGCAGCCACTTTTATACATAGTTTCCCATTTTCAGAGGCACAAAATTAATTGGACAATTGACAATCTGACTGGATGGCTCTTCACAGTACAAATGGATAATGACCCAAAGTATACTGCAAAAGCAATCCAAGAGTTTCTCAAAGCAAAGAAATGGGATATTCTTCAATGGCCAAGTCAGTCAACTGATCTCAACCCAATAGAGCATGTTTTCCAGTTATGCTACAGTTAAACTAGGAAAAACAGTGGCTGGAGACTGCAGCATGACCAAAATTATTGCGACCGTGTACAACGAACTTGTGATCTCGTTGCCTTTGAAATGGTTGCTTCTAAGACAGGTCTCTGACCAATCATCATCAGTTGTCATCTTCAAAGCAACTTTTGTGCGTCAAGACAGCGATAAAACTGCAATAAAACTGAATCAGTCTGCTATCAATTTGCAATCAGTTTGCTTGTAATTACCCCATTCAACTGCAATCTGTTTGTGATAATACAGTGATTAACTATGACGAATTGGTGAATACTGCAAAACGGTTGCAAATCTGTTGCCGTCTAAATGCACAGAAATTCACAATAAGTAGAAATTCATATTAACTACTTATATTCAGAGTCCAGCCAGAACCTCATAGATCTGGAACAGAAATTCAGAAATTCCTCCAACTAGTGATGTAGCTACTGCAGGATGACGATTTAACTGCAAACCAGCAACCTTACTTAGGAATAGAACCAGAATATCAGTTGGCAACCAGTTGAGTCGAGTCCCCTATTGCAAAGAGAGGCATCACAGACAAGTTGTGCTCACACTTTGACCAGTCTGTCTGACTTGGACTGCAATGGTTTGGAGACAGGTTGCCTCCCACCAGGTGACCTGTGCAGAATGGTCGCCCATAGGTTGAGAATGTTGCACGGCCAACCTCTGGACTACTTGCAGTCGGTCTCTGAATGTGAAAAAAAATTCACTGCCACCACAAATTTTTCCTAGTCACAAGAAGGTTGCCAACCTATTTTTACTCTAATGTGACTAAGACATTACTGAAGACTAAACTGAAGGCAGGGAGACATGCAAACAAGCAACAACAGAAGGCGGCTGCAGTAAAGGCCTAGCAGAGAATCTCATGCTCAATGTAGCATTTGGTGATGTCCATGCCCACTTCAGACAGTTATTGACTGGAAAGCATTTTCATCCAAGTATTAAAAACAATCCTTATATTTAATGTGTTAGTCTGCACAATTACTTTTATGCCTCTGAAAATGGCGGACTGTATGTAAAAATGTCTGTAAACAGGTAATGTGATACTTTTGTTAAAACACTTGAATTAAAGCTGAAAGCCTGCACTTCAGTCAGATTTTGATTGTTTGATCTAAATCCTCTGTGGTGGTGTACAGAGGCAAAAATTACAAAAATTGCATAATTGTCCAAATACTTACGAACCGGATCGCAGTACTATTTTTTTTTTCCTCCATGTAGAGATTCATGGAGGTTGATATGTTTCTTCAATTCACATTTCATGGGCCTGTTGTGAAAGTACTCAGACAAATAGTACAAATCTTCCAATGGAACAAACATTACTGCAGTGTACCATGACCCAGTGTAGGAATCCAGTCTCTAATATTCCTTTTGGTATCCTGCATGTTTGCTAATGAAATTTTGCCAGCCAAAAAAAATGCTATGTTTAAAAAACAGTGAACTACGTTTACTGCAGAAAGTATGCAGCATACAATGGGGTGCTAAATCCTTTCAAATTACCTTCAATTAGAATTTCTTTTTCCGGAAAGGTGCAGCAGTGTATCAAGTGATCAGATCCTCTTTGTGCAGCTGCTGGTTGTTAAAGCAGAAACACACATGTTCACACATATTACTGTATGACATTTTTCTCCATCCATTTTGAGCTATTATGAAAATGTGTGTCAAGTTCAACTTGAGAGCTCCATGCTCTACAAATGGCCCCTATGAAAACATGCATTAGCGCAGATCAGCAGATTATCACTTGATGCAATTGTGAGACTGTTCAGTACACACAAACAAGCACAAATACATTGTTGTGATTAAATTATTTGTGCATTGTGGTCTGTAAAGATATGTGTGGAAATTAAAAATGTTTACTGTAAGAAGTCTGAGTCATGCTGTGAAAAACATGTATGCAGCATGTATGTATATAAAAGATGGACACATTCTGGGGAATATGGCTGATGTGATTGTTCCAGTGTGTTCTTATCCCTCGGTGTCAGAGAATTCGGTTTTGTCAGACATGCCGCCTGTGTCTCACCATTATGCGCAAAGTGTCCTTTGTCATTGCGACAGTATTGGCCGCTGAGAGAAAGCGGTTGTTACTCGTTGTCCCTCACTGGTTAGGTTTAAGCAGCCCTTCCTAGCTGTAGCCCTGCACGCAGAAAAGTGACAAGTTGAGGGTGACTTTCCTGTATTACTAATGCCATAACCCAGTGCATCAAGGCCGTTGCATCAAGGCTCATGGCCAAAGGACAGCTTGTGGAAATCTCTAAGACACCTGCAGCTTTCACAGAACTGCACTGTTTGACACTCTGGGAAAGAGAATGCGTTGCTTTGTGACAATGTACAGACTATGGTGGCAGTTGAATAGTCCAAAAAATTACCCGATGTGAAGGAGAAACCATAAGGACTTAGGAAAAGAGAACTGTGGTGCTCAAAGAATCCAACTGCACTTACGCAAGACTGCTCAATAATGTGATGGTGGGTGTTGTTGACGTGCGTCTGCTGTGTTGAAATTCTGGTGTCTTGTGGATGGACTACAAAAAGCTCATCTTAGATACTTCACCCCATGTGCTGGTTTATGCAGGCTGTATAAAAGTGGACATGCTTCTGAAAAAAACATCACTTGTTTATTAAGGTTAAAAATAGAATAAAGCTCACCAGTCATAATGGGGAAATAAAATGGTTATATTAAGAAATGCTGCTCACCCTGCTGCCCACTCATATGTTGCCTTCCCACTGAAGAGCTGATCCACTTTAACTCCTGTCTTTATTAAGGTTTTCATTATCTTTGAAGTAAAAGTAATTAGTGACAAGCCTAAAAGCTGGCAATACAGCAAAATGAAGATGTAGCTGAGTTATACTACAGCATTCACTTTGATCTTTTTAAGAAAGCTAAATATCTTTATTTAAAGAGCATTTTGGTAAACCCATGTTACAAAGTGCTTCATACAAGAAAGAATCTGCATAAGAAGCAGATTTTTCATTCAGAGTTCACCTGTAAGTTTAACAAACCGTTCAAAACACATCAGCATTATAACAATTTATGGCTTAAGCTGAGAAACACAGGAGTACATTTACATTTACGTGATGTGCATCACTTGTCACTTATGTTAATCATTTGTTTTCATGAATGATCGGATGGCGCGTTGGTTTGATATGTGGATCAGCATTATCTCTTTTTCTTTCATAAGGGATGCTGCAGTGTATCCTTGGCTAAAGGAGGTAATAAAGGAAGTGTCAAAGCACCTTGGTATTTAGAAAATCTGACCAGCTTTTGTTATGGCATCCACGCAGGTACTTGTAGGTCACTTCTTAAGCAAAACTGACTATTCAGCCACAACCTGTGTATCCATTCACTTGGATTTTGTCTCTTTATTTCTGTTAAGATTGATGAGAGTTCATGGAAGCTTAATTTAAAATATCTTTACCACAAGATCATTTTTTTTTCTTCTGTAAATTGCTGAATTACAATGCATCTACACTTTTCTTGACGGTGGCCTGTGTAATACTGAACATTTCTATAGGTAAGGCTAAAGCAGTAGTGGCAAAAATGGGCGCCTGCAGCTAGGCTTCATAGGCCGTGTCAGAAACAAGAAGAGCTCAGGGCAGGCAAGTCATTAAAAGTTAATAGAATCACCATAAATTTCAAATGAAGAGTTAAAATGGTCCTAATTAAGACTGCACTTAATTAGGTGCAGCCACTTTCATTTCACCCACTTTTCCTTTTTCATTAAGTCATCAAACACAACAGTATCAGTGCAGCTGAACTCCCCTATGGGCTCCTGCTCTTGCTGCGTCTGTCTGAAAATATCTGCGAGACCCAAAAATGAATCACTGCATCAGTCACACAGAGAGTGAATAATATGGCAGGAGACTTAAGCGCTGATCTACTTTGAAAATGTGGATCTGTGCAGGATCTGTAGGATGTAATGATGTGTTTGGTCTATGAGATCTGCAGCTTCAGACAGGCTCCAGCTGACTTTATTTCTTTGTACTGTTTGTCATGCAGTTGTGTGTGAGTGTGTTACTCCTTGCCCCTGTCTCAGGAGATCTACAGCTCGTATAGCTGCATTTTTAGTCGCCGATTATTTTAAATAGGCTCATCGTTGCAGCAAAGACAGCCAGGGACTCTCAGATTGAGACAGATTAAACTGGCTACACCTCATGTACATGGCGGACTGGAGTCGGTGTGGTAATGAGTTAAATGGGGGAGGGCGAGTGATGTATTAGCTGCCCTCCCACCCAGGTCTTTCCACTCCAGCAAACCAGGCCTGTTCGTTAGCCAGAGAAGCTGCCTGCAGGGAGGAGGGGACAAATGTAACAGAGAGCCTACGGTGCTGTTAACATTTCCGTTCGTCTTGATTTTCTGAACCTCATCTGCCCTCCATGCACACCTAGACAAGGAAATACAATAAAAAAAAAAACCCTCCCTAAGGAATCATGTGCTAGTCCAGTTGGTGGAAAATATCTTCTTTTTACTTATTCTGGTTCAACTATAGCTCCATTTACTGTCTCATTCACTGCATGGGAAACAGACGGTTCCCAAATGAAGCCATTTCCCTTTAAACTGTTTTAAAATCTTACAGATAAAGCATAACTCTGGGGTCATTTAAAAATATTAATATACTATATTGCCAAAAGTATTCACTCACCCATCCAAATCATTGAATTCAGGTGTTCCAATCACTTCTATGGCCACAGGTGTATAAAATCAAGCACCTAGGCATGCAGACTGCTTCTACAAACATTTGTGAAAGAATGGGTCGCTCTCAGGAGCTCAGTGAATTCCAGCATGGTACCGTGATAGGATGCCACCTGTGCAATAAGTCCAGTCGTGAAATTTCTTTGCTACTAAATATTCCACAGTCAACTGTTAGTGGTATTATAACAAAGTGGAAGCGATTGGGAACAACAGCAATTAAGCCAAAAAGTGGTAGGCCACGTAAAATCACAGAGCGGAGTCAGAGGATGCTGAGGTGCATAGTGTGCAGAGGTCACCAACTTTCTGCAGAGTCAATAGCTACAGACCTCCAAAATTCATGTCGCCTTCAGATTAGCTCAAGAACAGTGCGTAGAGAGCTTCATGGAATGGGTTTCCATGGCCGAGCAG
>VUQI01031362.1:0-10678 GCA_015106735.1 Paratilapia polleni
GTGCTGTTGGAGCCTTTTGGAGCATTTTTAATGTGATTATCTGACCAATAATATGGCTGCTGTGCGGTTAATTGGACTAACAGACCGTCCAAGAAGTCTGAGCTCCAGTTTTGGTGCTCAGTGAAATTCTAGGATTTGATTTGGATGTTACTGAGCACTGATTAGCAGGTATCTGAGTCTGTGGATGCATCACACCCAGACAGTATGGGTGCATCACTCACAGAGGACATTTTCAAAGGTAAATTAATATTAAAGTGCTGCTGCCACTTTTAATCCCTACCTCATCATCACCTCCTCCATGGACGGATTATCTTGGACACAAACCTGCTGCAGGCCCACCTACGTACCCATGCAAAGAATAATACTAATACAGAGCTCAGCAGCACGCAGCATGTATGCCGCTGAGCTAATATTTGTTACTCTGACGTGCTGCTGCTGCTGTTCTGTTAGGTCCTCCTCCTGCTGCATCTGAAGGAGTGCTTAAAGTTCAGATTCAGGGACAGGCTGCTTTAACATCATGAACATCTATAAAAATGACTGTTTTCCACCTCAGGCAGCATCAAACAGTCTTAACTGTGCATGGTGGCAAAATGTTGACTGTAATCCACAATCAGAGCTTTTCTGCTGCCTCACCTGCCTTACAGACTGAAGTCAGGGAACCAAAGTCCTCAAGCAGCACACAGATTAATGATACAGGCTGTTCTCAGGTCAGCAGACACCTCACCTGGAAACCTGCCACATTTAATCTTCATCGTCAGTTCTGAGTCTTACCGGCATCATCGGGGTCCGGCTGCTCCGACATGCCGTCTGCAACCTCCGCCTGCAGACAACGACACAACAGAGAGCTGTCAGCAGAGCTGCAACGGATGAACCCCGAAGGCTCGCTGAGGCTCGTTTTCATTCATTAACTGACTGTTATTCTCTCCGTCTGCAGGTTAAATACCTGAGTGATGTTTTTTAAACACAGACGCTCAGTTTACTATCACACACACCAAGAAAATCACGCCTCAGAAGCACCAAAATATGTTTTATACAAGTTTAAACAAAGTCTGTGCTACAAAATATTAAAATATTCTAACTTCAGCATGAAATTTGCTTCATGCTGCATCAGCTGCAATTCTCCTGACGCCACCGACAATCAGAAATGGAGGAGGAGCTTAGTGACGCCATTTGAGGGCAGCTGGATTACAGTTCAACAAAGACAGGAAACACAGAGAGGGCTCGGAGGAAAGTGAGAGAAATCGCAGGACTTCATGGTCTGAAAATATGTTTCTGTAACTTGGCTCCAGCTGTCTGTCGGACTCCTCCTCCTCCCCCTCATCCCATTGGCTGTTAGGGGTCATTATTTGTGGGTTTCCAAAGAGACTCTTTGGTGACACGTTTGCTGTGAACGCAGCGTTTGGGTTCCCCGACCTGCTAAATCCACTCTGACCCCGATTACAGCCCAGTTTAAGGGTACTGACTGTACTGAACTAAAGCTCTCAGCAGCTGGGCCTTCACGTCTGAGACGTCCGTCTGTTGTGTTCAAGAGATATGAACCAAAGTTAAGACAGGGCCGGGCTGTGTAACACCAATTTGTACCACAGGATGGAGCAGATTCAGCGTCCAGTTTGTCCACAGTTCAGCAAGAGAGCAAATTTCCTACTACAGTCAAGGGCTTTAATTTTGAAAGGCAGGGGCAGGAAGAAGCCTTTTTTTTTTTTTTTGCACAGGTGTAGAAACGATAAAAGCAGAAGCAAAACGAGAGCAAACAGTTGCTGTGATACAGTAAACCTTTCAGGTAACATCTGCCCCCTGCTGGTGAAAGTGTGAGCTACAGTTTGCACAGGCTAGCTACAAACAGCACCTTTAACGAGGCAGCTGCTGATTGGATTATTCTCTAACATGACATTATGTTTGTTACTACACCTGCGGTGCCAGGTGAGTATTACCTGAAGTAACGGTTGTAAAGTGTAGTTTATCTGCTCGGGGACACTTCAGGGAAAAAACGCCTTTATTTACTATTTTCAGCTCCGTCTGAAAGGAGGGAAACTCATAAATATGATGCGCCGCTGATGGACGCGTGAGGGGCCTGCGCTGTCAGAGCCGCCGGTGTTACGCATCTTTCGGTAAGCAGGTAATCACACCCCCGTGTTATTTATTCCTCAGGCGATGTGGCGGCAGCCGACCGTTAGAGTCACGTGTCCTCGCCGCTGCGGTGAAGTGTCATCGTCCCCGGTGTCACAGAAACTGGAAGAGGGCGGTGTTTGTGTTAAAATCTCTGATTTTTGAACGCGCTTCTGTTGCGGATAAATCACTGGTGACACGTACATGACGTTAGCGCCTACCCGACAGTCGCCGTTCATTAAACGCGTGTTTTCTCCTCCTCCGCTCCGAGTGTCGGTACTCCGCTGGTGTCGGCCTCTGGGTTTTTATCCGGGAATCAGTGAAACCCTCACGGCTTCATCCTGTGCCTGTGTCCGGCCCGGACAACCTGCTGTGCCGGTAAACGGTCGTCTTCTGTCGGTCTCAGGTTGAAACAGCAGCTGCCAAGCTAACGGAGCTAACAGGCTGCACTTCCGGCAGAGGATTTCACAACAAAAGCGTGCGAGGAAAAAAAATCAGATGAGAAAACAGTTTAGATGAGATTAATTCACTTTTTACTGATATAAATACGATGGAAGTTTCAGATTTGTCTATAATGATCACCAGGGACAGGGAAAAGAACTGAAAATAGAATACTGCTGCCTTAAAATAAAGAAAAAGCAAATTTTATCCTCAGTACCAAGACATTTTAAGATCATCTGAATGTTTTTTGCTTTAATTAAATGATTTAAAGACTGTTTTACTTTTTTATTTTTGAAATAAAATGGAACCAGCTCTGTTTTCTACAGTCACTATTCTCAACCATTTTAGTATAGTTCTGTTAAAAATGTATTGAATTTGAGATAAACAGACGACAAAAATAAAGCTTCAGCCTGTCACATCAAGTTTAACTTAAGGCTAGTGCTGATGGGTTTTATTGTGAAAGTACAGCTTCCTGTCCCCGCCTCATTATCTGTGTAAACTTGACTGTGCTTCAGCATCACAACGCCGGGGCTGACCGGAAACAACCGATGAGAGCCGAACATCGCCGAAGATGGCCGGAAACAGCCGATGAGAGTCGGAGCTCAAGACTTTGAAACATTTTCTCCCTTTTTCTTCTATTTCTGATAAAAATTTTATTTTTTAAAATGTTATAAAATAATATTAATTTATAATTCAGATACGGGATGACGTTTGCTCTTATTTCAGACTATTATTAGATCAGCAGCACCAGCACCAACACCAGCTGAACTCCAGCTGCCAACAAACATGGAGGATCAATAAATCCTCCGCACTCACCAGCATCCCAACAGGAGGAGGAGGAGATGTCACAGGAGGCGGGGCGGGTGGAGGCGGCGGGCAGCAGGAGGAGGAGGAGGTGAATGATGAGGCTCGCTGTCCGGTGTCGGGGGGCGAGGAGAAGGAGCGCAGCCTCCTGGTCTCCGGACGCCTCGGCTCCGTCAGGTACGTCTCCAGACGGAAAACACTCGCCTCCTCCTGACGAGAGAGAGGAGGAGCAGCAGGGGGAGGAGGAGGAGGAGGAGGGGGAGGGGAGGACATGCTGTGGGCTGGGAGGAGGAGGAGGAAGGACAGGAAGAAGAAGGATGAGAGGAGGGGAGAAGGAAAGAGAGAGAGAAAGTAAGGAGAAGGAGATGAGGAGTAGGAGGTGGAAGAGAGAGATGAAGGAGAAGGTGGAGAAAAAAGGAATGAAAAGGAAGACAAGAAGGAGGATGAGGAGGAAGTGGAAGAAGAAGAAAAGGAAGACAAAAGAAAGAGGAGAGGAGGAAAAAGGACAAGAAAAGGGAAGAGGAGAAGAAGAGAGGATGAGGTGGAAGAGGAACAAGGAAGGAAGGAGGAGTAGAAGAAAAAGGCAAGGGAATAAGTAAGGAGAACAAGGTGAGGAGTAGGAGATGGAAAGGGAAGGACAAGAAAAGAGCAAAGTGAGGAAGAGGAGGAGGGCGGAGGTGGAGAATGAGGGTGGAGGAACAGGATGACAGCAGGAGATAAAATGTGGGAGAGATTTAAGGAGGGGGGGAGAAAGAGGAGAAGAGTCAGTGAGACTTTGAAGCTTGAGGAGTAAGTGAGGAGACATCGCCTCCTGCAGGAAGCTCGGGGTCACCGCGTCCCCTCCGAGGAGCTTCCTGCTGTGACTCCATGAAGACTTTGGCGTGTTCCTGAGGACACATGCTGCGTGTTTCTGTGCAGAGCAGGACAGACTTTAAACCTTCCTCACTCTGTCTGTCTGATAATCGTCTGTATTTAGCAGTGATGATGGACGTCAGTCGTCAGTGACAGCTGAACACACACGCACGCACACACACACAAACACAGACACACACACACACACTGACTCACTGCTGGAGCCTCTGGTGGACGTTAGAGGAACTGCAGCTTTTGCTACTTCATATTTTTTTAAAGGTTTGCTGCTTTTGATAGATTTGAGAAGTTCCTAATTCTAATTAGAATGAGAAGAGGAGTGCTGGGTGCTGCCCCTCGTCAGGCTTCCAGAGTTGGGCCAATCAGAAGAAAAGGGAGGAGCTAAAACAGCTTGTTACAGACAGAGGATGAATTGAGGGGCTGCACCGAGGCCCAGGGTAAAGAAGGATTATTTTGAGCTGTGAATCATGCAAAGCTGCTGTGGTAGAGTCCCAGAATAAAAATGGACCGAACCTGTAGGTCTGCTGGAAGAGAGCCATCGCGAGTTATCGTGTCTGCCGTGAAAAAGTTTGTTTGCTTTGATTCGTGCAGCTTTCAGTTTCCTGTGTGCTCCAGTGAGAAAACAAAGGACACAGAGAGCAAGTGATGTAGAACAAAGTGACCTTCATCATTACAGACTCTCCCTCTCTTTATCTCTTTGTCTCTGTCTGCTGCTGCCAGGTCACGTCCTGTTTGTGGACAAAGTTTGAAAAATGTGAATAATGTGGGCAACAAAACCGGCAGAGAACAGTAAGTACTCACTGTGTGTGTGTGAGTGTGTGTTTAATAATGTAGGTTAGATTGTACTTCTCTCTCTAACACACACACACACACACACACACACAGCAATCTGCTAATAGGAAACTCTACACAGTGTGGTGGGGGAACACAACGGGCACTTTAACAGATTAGAGAGAGGGCTACATGCACACACACACTGAACTCTAAACGTCACACTTTTAAACTGAGGATATTTCTCTCAGGTTGTGCACTCAGTCGATCTGACTGATTTAAATATAATCAAACTTCCCCAAAACTTGAATTTTTCTTCTTTTGAGACACAAACTGAAAGGAGAGCGGTGTAAATCTGAGCAGCAGAAGTGGACAGATGCTCCTCTCAGGCGCAAAACTCCGCATACTACATGTCCCATAATGCACCTCAAAGGTGTGACTCATTTGGGTTCGTGTTCTAACCACAGATGGTATAAAACACGGACGTAGCATTGAGTTTTGAAAAGGGAAGCGTCGTGGAAGTGCCTCAGACCTGCGTTCTATTCAAAGGCCAGCAGGGGGCGATAGCTGCGGTTGCGTAAAGAGTTGTGGTGCCGTAGACGTCTTTGGGAAAACGGCCCTCGGCCCTGACCCCATTAAACACTGTGCTGATGAGTTTATGGGCTCAGTGACTCGTTTTGGGTCGTATTGGACAGAATATTAAGTCCATTTTGTAAATTGTGGTCATTCTAAGTGTCAGAAAGGAGGGGATGCTCATTGGCTAACAGCTTGTGAAGTTCTGATCCTAACTCACTCCTTTGTACGGTCTCTGAGGCAAACCGGTCTGCACTGCTGTTAGTGTGTTCATAACTTTTATGGACAGAATTTCTCGCCGTAGTCAAAATGACGAAGGTATCGGGTTTGGTGGCCTCGGGATCTCGTCTCTTTCCCACGCTGTCAGACTCAGTTCTGCTTGATCCACCTTCTCTGAGCCAATCAGCCTGTGCTTTAAATCTCAGCGCTCTTCTGTCACTCTGCTACCGGCCTCCTACCCATCTCCAAGTCTCCACCTGCTTCATCTCCACCTCCACCTCCAGGGTTTAGACTCCAGGGGTGCGTTGCTGTGTTGCTTCATTGGAGTCTACTCACCAAATAGTTTCTTACTCAAACTCTGTACTTCAGTGAATTACTAATAAACTGTCCTTTCTGAATTTGCATGTATGTACGGTCGTGTGTGTTTTTTATCCAGTGTGTCTGTCTCTGTGACTGTGTGTTGTAAAAACTGGAGTACAAAAAAAGTTGTAATGACTCTTTTCTGTGTCTGGCAGCTTCTTCAGACTGAACCGCAGTGAGGTCAGCGTGCAGTGACTCTATCAGTCTAATCACACAAACACTGATTACAGGCTCAGTTTTGGTGAGAAGATCTGCGGTGCAGTGACGCACGCTGAGTCGGACCTGGAGCAGCGATAACAGGATTAGGTTTGTTTTCCAGCCTTTTCTTTGTTCCCGCGCTCCCAGTTTCCACACACACAGATCACGCTGAGCGGACACGAATGAAGTGCACACAAAGAGCTCAACAAAAGACCCGAACAGAGCGTATGTGGAGACTGGTTAACCTCCCGTTCACCTGAAGTCATTAAAGTGCTCAGAAAGAAAGAAATCTGAAACAGGTAACTCCCTCCGTGCAGCGGAGCGACCACACTGTGGTTCTGTTTAATGCTCAGCAGAAAGGAGGCTGTGGCGTGTTATCAGGTGGTTGTTGGGGGGTCTTCGGGGGCTGCATACAGTGATACAGTCTGGTGATGTGTGTTTAGTTTCTCTTCCCTCCTCGTGTTTTCTCGTCTTGTTTTTGTCTGTTTGACTGGAACTGGGATATGAAGCACAGTTTTATTTGCTTCACTTTGTGCATCTTTTGTTGTCTTACTTCCTGTTTTTGTCTTCCCGCCTCTTCACTTCCCTCATTGTTCCCACCTGTGTCTCATTACCCATCAGCCCTCTGTGTATGTCTAGTTTTGCCACTAACGCCATGTTCGAACATAAGGGTGTCCATAAGTACACGTGGCACCAGGACACCCTAGGTCGCAGGTCGATGATCGATTTTGTAATCGTATCATCAGATCTGCGGCCGTACGTCCCGGACACTCGGATGAAGCGAGGAGCTGAGCTGTTAACTGATCACAACCTGGTGCTGAGTTGGATCAGGTGGCAAAGGAGGATGCTGAACAGACCTGGTGTACCCAAACGTATAGTGAGGGTGCGCTGAGAGCTTCTGGCAGAAGTCCTGCTCTGCAAGATCTTCAATTCCCATCTCCAGCGAAACTTTGACAGCATTGTGAGGGGAGCTGGGGACATTGAGTCTGAATGGACCATGTTCAGCACCTCCTTTGCTGAGGTGGCTGCAGAGCTGTGTCAACAAGGGGGTTTGTGCCTGTCGTGGGGGTAACCTTTGAACCAGATGATGGACCCCGGAGGGGAAGGGAGCCATCGGGAGTCCTATCGAGCATGGTTAGCTTGTGGGACTCCAGAGGCAGCTGACACACACATGTAGGTACCAGCTGGAATGAAATGTACCGTATAAATAAAGTTTTGCTTGCTCTGTCAGATCGTTTATTATCCTGTATTCATAGTTCTTCATGCCTGATTTTGCTGTTTGTCATTTCCTGTTTTGGACTCTGCAGTACTTTGTGTGGTTTTTGGACTCGGGTTAGTTTTTACTTTCATTAAAGTTTTAAACTTTTTGTTCTTTATGCCCACCTCAGTTGTCCTGCTACACATGACCGGCGTTGGGTATTTTTGTACTAAATTCAGTAATCACATTACAGGTACTAATCAAATATTTTTTGTTGCTTGTGAGTTCTTCAATTATCTGCATGATGAGTGAACAGAAAAAAACTATTTTTTTATGGCTCAGTTCATGCAGCAGATGAGACAAAAACAGCAGTGCAATCTACAACTTTTAAGCAAAGAAGATTTCTTCTAATTTATTACACAAAGGGACAAGAATGTGATAAAGTTCAAACTGAGCTCCCTGAAACGCCAACAATCCACCGCAGCCGACACGACATCAAAGCTCTACAAAGTCAACGTATGAACCTCTTTATACACAGATTATAATGCTAACACAAAGCTAGCAGAGCTATGTTAAAACAGAAGGTATGCTGACCCACTCCAAGCAGCCAAAGCCAGATGTCATACAGGTAACAAAGTACAGTATCCTACAGTAGGACACTTTTCTGAGAAGTCTCTGTGGGCTGTTTTTCGCCATCCTTGCTGTGAGCTTCATGCTAAAACTTAAACAGGCCTCTGAAAGTGAGATCTTCTGTAAGTTCTCCTCATTAGCAAGCAGATATGTGGGCAGATGAAAAGTTACTGAGAAATGTAAAAGTAATATGAAGAGTAAATATTTACTTTTTACAGGGAGTATAGAATGTAATAGATTACTTTTTGAGTAACAGATGTGAGTAATTGTCAGGATGTTGCTGGGTGGGTGGTTGGTTGTTATTGTGAGCTTTTGGTTTGTTTCTTTCCCACAAAAATGATCATACCCGGGTTAAATGTGACCAATCTCCCCTTCAACGACGTCTCCTCATGCAGCTCTGGACTGATTTCTAGTGCTGATGCTATTTTTAGAAGTTTCAACATGGATGTCGAACTTGTGCAGAGAACAAACATCAACTTCAGTCTGACTGGATCATCAGTGGTTCTGAGAGCTGGATCTGCAGACACGCCGGAGACCAAACAGAATCCACAGCTTCCAATCCAGGAGCCTGCACATCAGATCATGAGCACTATTTTTCACAGGGCTGTGGACCGTGAACTGGTCCCTCAGGTGAGACTGTCCTGAAGTGTCTGAGGGAGAACACTGAGCAGAAACTACCTGAACCGTGGAGTTTGCGATTGTGCCATCATGTGCTGCCATCACAAACTCATCAAACTCATCACCTGCACTGTTTGCCAGATTTGCCTCCCTGTAACTTTGGATCAGCGTTCTGACACGCTGAAGCAGATGCAGTCCACGTCGCAGAGGAACAAGCAACAGAACGGGACTTCCAGAGAAAAATAAAAGCACTGGAAGAGGTCCAGAGGTGCACAAGGTGACCACCTTGAAGGGGAGATTGGTCAATACAGCAACTCGCTGCTACAACCAGATCAAAGTGTTCCTGTCGTCTTTTTGCTTACTATGGTCGAGTGGGCCGGTGGGGTCTGACCTCCCCCTGCTCATGTGATGCTCCTCCTCCTCGCTGCAGGATGTCCTGCGTCCCATCCGCCTCTGCAGCAGCTCCCTCCTCTTCCTGTTGGACAAAGGAAGCAGCTGGACGTGCAGGACGCCGCAGGGCTCTGACCGCCGCCTCAGCTTCTTTCTGTCCACCTGTCCTCCTGCTCGGTCCTCCACCATTAACCATGACATCAACTTCCTCCTTTCACTCCCTCTGCCCGTCTCCGTCCTCTTCCTCTCTTTCCTGACCTCTTCCTCCACGTTGGGTTCAGACTTCCTGCGTTCTTTCCTCCCATCGCTCTTCTTCTTCTCCTCTTCCTCCATCGGTCCACAAGGTGCAGATGTCCTCCTCGCCATCCGTCTGTGAGTCTGTCTGTCTCTCCTCTCCATCTTCCTCTCCTCCTCCTCGTCTTCCTCTTCGTCTTCTTCCTGTCCTCCTGCATACGGTTCACTCCTCCTCCTCCCCGTCCATCTCTCTTTCTCCTTCCACTTCCTCAGCATCAGGCTGCTCAGACGCTTCATCGCCATCAAATCAGCTCATTCACGATCAATATTCAATCAAAATCAAAAATAAAATAAAATAAATAATAAAACACAAACTAGGGGGCCAAACTAAAATCGTGACAAAATGACCACAGTTATTAACAGATAAATTAACTTAATAAACTAAATGACTCCACACTGATAAAGTTATATAATCATAAAAATGATTTAAATTAACTAATAAATCATTTAAAGTCTCAGTATAATTAAACTAGTTTTAAATATAGTGATGCATGTTTATTCCTACATCAAGAAACTGTGGACAAAATTTAAATTAATTAAATTAAATCAATAAAACAACACTAAACTGTTTCAGTTAAACAAAGATAAGTGAGAAAAAAGATGGTTTCAGCTACACAAACAGCTGATTAAAGGCTGAAATATTTTACTGAGCTTCAATTAAAACTCACTGCAAATTTCAATAAGAGACTTTTTTAAAAAACATGCAGCCGAGAGCCAATCCTGAAGCCCTGAAGACAGAAGCCGCGTTCTGATTGGCTGCTGCAGGATCCTTAAGTTTTAAAGTCTTTTCTTACGCAGCCAAAAGCTGAGTGAGACGCTGCAGGTCAGAAGGACGACGATGAAGAAAGTCTTTAAAGAAAGTAAAATCCACAGTAAGTCCCAGAGTCCTCCTCAGGTCAGACAGACAGGCGGGCAGACAGGCAGGCAGACAGACAGGCGGGCAGACAGGCAGGCAGGCAGGCAGACGGGCAGGCAGGCAGACAGACAGACAGGCAGGCAGGCAGACAGGCGGGCAGACAGACAGACAGGCGGGCAGACAGACAAGCAGGCAGGCAGGCAGACAGGCAGGCAGACAGACAGGCGGGCAGACAGACAGGCAGGCAGACAGACAGGCAGGCAGGCAGGCAAGCAGACGGCCAGGCAGACAGGCAGGCAGGCAGGCAGGCAGGCAGATGGGCAGGCAGACAGGCAGACAGACAGGCGGGC
>VUQI01031366.1:0-10855 GCA_015106735.1 Paratilapia polleni
ATTTAAAAGTAGAATGGGAGGAAAAGCCTTCAGCTTTCAGGCCCCTCTCCTGTGGAACCAGCTACCAGTTTGGATTCGGGAGACAGACACCCTCTCTACTTTTAAGATTAGGCTTAAAACTTTCCTTTTTGATAGAGTTTATAGTTAGGGCTGGATCAGGTGACCCTGAACCATCCCTTAGTTAAGCTGCAATAGGCCTAGGCTGCTGGGGGCTTCCCATGATGCACTGAGCACTTCCTCTTCCTCACTTTCTTTCACTCTCCATGTGTTTATACACCATTTGCATTTAATCATTAGCTATGTCTGTCTCCCTCTGCTGTCTTCTGTTTCTCCTCACCCCCAACCGGTCGCGGCAGATGGCTGCCCCTCCCTGAGCCTGGTTCTGACAGAGGTTTCTTCCTGTTAAAAGGGAGTTTTTCCTTCCCACTTTCGCCATGTGCTTGCTCATAGGGGGTCGTCTAACTGTTGGGGTTTTCTGTCTAATATTGTAGGGTCTTTACCCTAAAATATAAAGTGCCTTGAGGCGACTGTTGTTGTGATTTGGCGCTATATAAATAAAATTGAATTGAATTTGTGGTTGTTTACTCAAATCTTGTGCTCAACAAGTCCTATAGTCCTATATTTCATTACATTTTTAAAAGTCTTTACAGGCACACCATGTACCCAATATATGGAAAGATGCTGTTTTAGTTCCTGTTTCAAAATCCAGTTATCCCAAAACTCTAAATGATTTCAGATCGGTCGCCCTTATAACAGTTGTGATTAAAATATTTGAAAAACTGGTGAAGTCAGACATTTTATGGCAAACTGAGCATGCGCTTGACCCTGTGCAGTTTGCTTATAGTCCACATAGAGGAGGTGAAGATGCCAGAGTATCCTTGTTGAACCGGACTGTTAAACACTTGGAGGGAAAAGGTTCTCATGCTAGATTATTGTTTGTTGATTTTTCTTTGGCCTTCAACACAGTTCAGCCTCATGTTTTAATCAGATGGCTTTTAGAGCAGTTTGACCTGAATAAAGGTGTTGTGGGCTGGATTCTGGACTTTTTAACTAACAGGACTCAAAGACTCCAGATAAATGGAATCCTGTCTGATCAGATCTGCTCCTCGACTGGCTCCCCACAGGCTTTCGCCTTTATTATTTATCCTGTACACAAATATGTGTCAGGATATGTGAAAACAGGAGCTTTTTAAAGTCTGCAGATGACACTGTTATTGTTAGTCTCCTCCAGGATAAAAAGAGCAGCCATGGCCCAGTTCTTAATAATTTTGTTGAATGGTATGAATAGTCCTATCCACAATTTATAAAATGAAAACCATGTTGTATTCAGTAAGAACTCATATTACTGACTGAGACCACAAAGTCATCAGAAAAAACTGACTTCTTAGATCAAGGGAGGCCAGAGCTGTTTTCCCATAGACTTCTACGTAGTCAGACATCTTTTTATAGCCAGGGGACTCACCCACTGATGACCATTTTCAACATTGGTTTTACTTTTCAGACCTGGAAGCTAGGGTTATCTTTTATGTATGGTCTATGCTTTAATGCATGTTATTTTACCTGGAACTTCTCTCCCCGGTGCATCTCAGTGGATCTGAACTCTGGAGAGTCAATGAATGAGTTGGTATAGATATTGTGGAGGAAATGGCCTCGGTATGATACTTTCATCCTGTCACACAAAAATTTAAAGTCAGAATTCTGACTAATCATAAAAACAGAAACTGCTTTTTCAAAAGCTCAATCTATTCCTAATCCTATTGTGTTAAAATAATGGCATCAGTTGTGTTTATTGGTGAAACCAAAGGTTCCCCTAATGAAAGTGGACAGAGTCAAGCAAACAGCACATACTTTCCTTTGAGCAGAATGCTGAGGCGTTCATCCACAGAGGTCTTGTCCTCAGCAGCATAGGCCTGGCCTTTCTTCAGTGTCTGAATGGTGCAGAACTGTCCTGTGAGCCTCTGGAACAAAGTCTCCTGCACATGGAGAGGCTCGAACATCCTTTTGTAGACAGATCGCAGCTCCCTGTCAATCTTAATCTGACAGAGCACAGCAACAGTTGAAGAGGAATAGTTTGGCTTTTGAAGTGGGCATGTATGATGCACTTATCCATAGTTAGTGTTAGAGCCTGACCGATATATGGGCTGGCCGATATTATCGGCCAATAATAGCTATTTGCCAGCTGAAAACAGCTGAAAAATGAAAATTTAAAAAGTAAAGAAGAGACGGAGAAAAACCCTTCAACCAGTTTTGACATTGCATGATTTGTCCACCAGAGGGCACTCTGCAACCTCCTTGCTGGAAACGTGTTTAGAATGCCATAAACACAGAGCAGAGTTGGGCAGAGCATAAATGAGTAATCCACAACCTGTTGTAGCATCCAACCATTTTTTCCTGCTTATCCTATTCATGGTCACGGGTGGGGGCTGGAGCCTATCCCAGCTGCCATAGGGCGAGAGGCGGGGTACAGATGGTGGATTCGAACACAGGACCTTCTTGCTGTGCAATTCTGAAAAAGTTGGGAAGCTGTGTAGCAATGAAACTAATTTATTTTTAACCTGCATTGTCATATTATCTTAGTGCGGACTCTTAAATAACTATGCATAGCAAATATTAGGGAAATCTGTTTGTTTAATGTATCTGAAAGAAAAAAATATCGGCAGATATATCGGATTTTGAAAACACCAAATATCAGCATCGGTATCAGCCTTAAAAATCCTATGTGGTTGGCACAGCCCTAGTTTGGAGAATCAGACAGAATGACATAAGCTACTTTTTACTTGTATTCCATTATATTTTGGATCCAAATATTGTACTTTGTACTCCACACTATACCATTGAGTTTACAGCTTTACTTACTTATTATTTTGCAGATTTTTAAATATAAATTTATTAATATATGATGTTGTATAACAGGTAAAGATAAAGCTACCCAGTTGTACATAAGTTATTAAAATCACGTCCAACTGAAACACTAAAGTGATATACACATGAACCAATAATTAGGCACCAATAATATAATGTATATGATTCTTAAAAGGGACATTCTGCATAATTAATACTTCTGTTTAGGTACCTTCAGTATATTTTGATGCTTAAACTTTTGTACTACTTCAAGTAAAGACTCGATATATAGTACCTTTTTTAATCACATAAAGAAATAGTGAAGGGCAGAAAGTTTGATGATCTTAAATAACTGAAGCAACATATGAATAAAAAGGATTAATAAAGAGTCCTCCTCCCATCACGGTCTATACACTACAGCAGTGTGCCACGCCTCATTTAAATTAAGATAAAAACATTTTCGCAAAGCATACATCTCTGCATCCTTGATTACAGAACTTCTGGCAAGCCTCCAGAGGAGCTGCAATTTGTCCTCCAGATACATTTTAGGAACTGAGAAACCTTCAATGTGACACACTGAGATTGAGTTCCGGGCCACAGGCAGGAGGACGTGGGACAGAGGAGATGAGGAGACACAAATCAGGGAAATGAGAAATGCCTTGTTACCAATTAACCAAATCCCTAGTGAGATTAGGTTAATTGGTAATTCTAAATTGGCCGTAGGTGTGAATGTGAGCGTGAATGGTTGTCTGTCTCTCTGTGTTAGCCCTGTGACAGACTGGCAACCTGTCCAGGGTGTACCACGCCTTTCCCTACGGCAGCTGGGATAGGCTCCAGCCCCCACCCACGACCCTGAATAGGATAAGCGGAAGAAAATGGATGGCTGGATGGATGGATGGATGTGAAAATGCCTTGTCTCTTCTTTGGTGATACAGAAAGGACAGCCTCAAACAGTTTCCTGACTTGATTCTACTACATTGTTAACAGTGCATGTATGAAAATGGCTTTATTCTCAATGAGACTTTCCTGGTTAATTAAAGAATTAAATGAATAAAATAAAATAATTTACACCAAAGTAACACATTAACATAAGCAAACGAACTCATCGAGCACGGTAAAATAGATAGCATACAATGAAACTTTGTTTTTTTTTTTTTTTTTAATTCAGAGGGTCCCAACCACAGCAGTACTTTACTTAACTACTATGCTGGTCCTCCTGTCTGTTTCTCCAAAGTGTAGGCGTGTGCTGACAGCCATCTATTGTAGGCAATCCATTTACACAATGTAGTTTACAAAATCCCACTTTATAAAATAATCCCTCTGATAGATTCTATCACTAAAGTAATACTGCAGGGGTCTAGGTAAACACAGACTGCTGGTGCACTGCCATATTATGAAATGTCCTAGTCTGGCTTTATTACCATAAAGCAGGACTAAACCTAGGAGGATATGTTGTTTTTTTTTTTTTTAAGGTAGAGACCATGAGGGAAAAACTCAACTCTAAGTCTCAGCATAAATATACACACTGTTCCCCTGACGTCTGGAGTACACATGGGTGGCCTAAATATAAAGCGTCTTGCAGAATGTGAATGAGGGCATGCTGATGCTGAACTCACCGGCCGGCGCTTGTACAGAAGGAAGAATAAGTGCATGAAGTTGACCACCATAAATACCACATTCCAAACCATCACATCCATGTTGCACCTGTACAGTGTTGCCCATGCAATGAAGAAACCACATCCTGTCAGAATAAAGGACAAGAACAAAACTGATAAACAGAATGACAGGCTTATACACTGTATTTGATTACACTTACTAACAGACTTATTATGATTAACAGCCTATACTCAAGAAGATAAGAAATACTTTATTTATACTTTACTTATTGTATATTTGGGAAATCTGGGAAGTAGAGCCCGACCGATATATAGAATTTTTAAGACCGATTTGATGATTTAAAAATCCAGTATATCAGACAATATTTTTTTCTTTCAGACACAAAAAACATAAACAGATTCTCCTAACATTTGTTATGTTTGTTATACTATCCTTACTAAGATAATATAACAATGTTGTTTAAAAATAATAATATTGTCACAACAACTATGGATTACTCGTTTATGCTCTGCCCGGCTCTGCTCAGATCAGCTCAAACACGCTAACAACAGGGAAGTTGCAGAGTGCCCTCTGGTGGACAAACTATGCAACATCAACACTCATAACATGGTTAAACTGTATTTTTCTCATTTTTTCTATACTTTTTTAATATTAATTTATCGGCCATTATAAATTCTAATATCAATATATTGGCAAATAGCTAATATCAGCTGATATACTGGCCCTGCGGATGTATTGGTCAGGCTCTATTAGGAAGGTCATTTACTGTAATGTACAATATTGTGCAAAATACTTGAGCCATCCTGCATTTCTTTATATTTTGATTCCAAGGATTTTGTGCTTTTATTTTTTGCACAGGGTAAGAACATTTCTATGCACCTATTAGTGAATGAGGCTCACTGTTTTTCAAGTATTTAACCTCCTTCCATCAGGTGTTTTTTTTTTTTGTTTTTTTCAATTAAGCAACCTTTCCACACTTTTGTATTACTGTCCAAACCTTTTTTATTGTAATGCTGGGAAATTCAGAATGGTAGGTTTTGGATGATTTGCAAATCATTACATTCTCCATTTCAATTTTAGACAGTGTCCAAACTTTTTTGGAAATGTGCTTGTATAATTTATATATATTATGATCTTTAGACTAAATGTTTTATTAATGCACTAATTTATCTATTCAGTTGTTTGTATAACTATCATCTAGCTTAATAAAACCACCAAGCTGTTTTAAAGTTCCCTTACAAGTTTTAGCACTCTTATTTTATTCCTTTATTCCTTCTTTCCTTCTTGGCTTCCGCCAAAAGGCAATATAAATAACTGAACTGTCAACATTACAACCACATTTCCAATAATTCCTGCTGCTTCCTGTCTCCATTCTCTTGCCAAGCAGAAGATAAACATGTTGGAAGTGGTTTTTCCATCCTGCTTTTGTCTTCCACTGTCATAGCCTTTTAGGGCCTCTGCCTGTTTGTGCAGAACAGCTTCTAATAAAACCTTCAAATTTTAACAAAACTAAATTGTCAACAAGCTTGTACTACTAATAGTTCACAAATGGTTGGATGTACAGGCCACTTTCAGTTAGAGTAAGGATAGTTTTCTTAAATCTTCCCCACTACATTGCTATTGCATGCTGTCACTGGGGTGCACAGACCTGTCGTCAGGAGGAGGCGCAGCATGATCATGTGCAGAGCCAGGGTGGTGGGGATGACCAGGCCCAACAGCAGGGACAAGTTTCCCAGATGGAAGAGTAGGTGGTGGGCCTGCTCCCACTCCTGGCACGAGGTGGCATTGAGTTCTACAGACGGGACTGCTGGGATGGAGGAGGGGAACGGGGACAGCGTGGTGAACAGGAGGGGGGGCACATCTGGGGTAGAAGACATCCTTTGCCAGGGTAACCTTGAATACTAGGGGAAGGTGAGTGAAAAAGTGAGTGTAGGATGATGAATTGCTCAAAGCTTATAGGTAACATGCTTTACAGTGGTGGAAAGTAACTAAACTTAGCACAAGTAAGGAAATATGTGTTTGCCGTTGAAAAGCCAGGTTATTTCCCTTTAAATGGTGCCACATTTGTAAGGAAAATGCATTTGTGGGTTGAGCAGCAGAGTTGAGTATGTGGCTTGCACCCATGAAGAACTTGCCAAATCTTTTTTGCCAATGTCTTATTCTGCTACTGACTCTTGTGTGGTGTTGTTTATTTCGATTGGATGATTGAAGTCATATTGGCAATTCAACAATTTATTCATTTAAGAAAACAGGGGCCTCAGTAGCATGTGGAAGAATACATAGCCACAACAGCCTGGCACCTCCTCCTCATGCTGGTCACCAGCTTGAAGTTGCCCTATGGCACGGGCCCTATCCAGATCAGTCAAACGTGGCATACTTGGAGCAGACACCAACTGACCAACTTAAGTTGGACACCAACTCAAGTACTCTGCTTCAGTATATTGTGAGGCACTTATAGTCTAATATTTATAATATATACTACTTTACACTTGCGCTGCACTACATTCCTGAGAGAAATACTCAAATATAAAATGCATACATGTGCATATAAAGTAGTTTAAATTGGTTCCACTTGCAGCAGCTACAATGATAACATGCTACGTACACACTTCCTTCAATCCCAATAATAATATACGAGTTACAGGGACCAAACCTGTATTTTACTTATGCAGGATTTTTCATCCATAACTGAAATGTATTTTCTCTGTTTCTAATTAAATATGACCTAAAACATCCAGTCCTAAAAGCAGATAAAAATAAAGAGAACCCAAACAAACAAATACAATGAAAATATTAGACTTGGTGATTTATTTATTGAGGAAATGATCCAATGTTACATAGCCGTGAGAGGAAAAGTATATAAGCCTTTGCTTTCAGTGTCTGGTGTGACCTCCATGGGCAGTGAAAACTGAAACTAAACACTTCCTATAAGTGCTGATCAGTCCTGCACACCAGTTTGAAGGAATCTTAACCCATTTCTCTGCACATATTCAACTCTGGAATGTTGCTGGGTTTCTTCACACAATCTGCTCATTTCAAATCCTTCAACAACAGGGTCGTTGTCTTGCTGCATGACGCACTTTCTCTGAGATTCAGTTCACAGACAGATTTCCTGATATTTCCCTTTAGAATTTGAGGCTATAATTCAGAATTCATTGCTCCATCAATGACGACAAGCTGTCCTGGCCCAGATGCAACAAAACAGGCTCAAACTATGACACTACCACCAAGATTCTTCTCAGATGGGATAAGATTCTGTTACTGGGATGTTTTACTCCATGTAAACAGAACACTTCCCATTTTGCTCCCCTAATTTGCACCCATAGATCCACTAAACATTGTTCCAAAGTGAGGAGCATTTCATATCTTAGAAAATGTAATGGATGCAATCACTGTGCATTCAAAGCACACATTAAACAAGATGAGAATGTCAGACAAAAGGGGGGACATTTGGCCTGCAAGAATTTGATCAAAAATATTTAAGGGCAATATCCTGAGCTGAACCAAAACACTGTTCTTATAGTTTAACAGGACTTCCTTTAGATTAAATGTCAGTCGCTGTAATTTTTTGCATTTTTTTTGAAAGAAATCAACCTCCTTAAATTGCACCAAATAGTGGGAATGATCAGAGGAAAACCAGACAGTCTTTAATTAGCTGGAGGAGCTAGTAATAATAATGCCTTTTATTCTGATGTTACTTACTATGAACTATTGTCTTGAAACATCTGACGGTCCCTTGCCAAAGGAAAGGTACTGTAGCTGTCAGGACCTGCCAAAATCTCCAAGCTGATGTAGATGGTTTTAACCACTTGCACAATTAACAGCTGTCTGTTTTCATTCCAGAAAAACAAGGCTAATCAAAGTGGAGTGGGCCAAAGAACTCAGTTTTTTTAAGCCTGCTTCAGTGTGTAACTTTCTGTCTTCTAATTACTCATATTTCTTATAGATTATTAACATTATGAACATGTCGTTCACAATCTTTATTAAAGGAAGAAGTCAGATGATCACAGATCATGTACAGTTCAAAAGTCTCTTAAAATTTTTAACAATGCATTAAATTTCACTGATTAATTTTTGCTTTTTGTCTTAACAACTAACGTATTGTATGCATGGTTTTACAGGAATATTGTAGTATTTTTATTTATACAGTAATGCTACTGAATTGATTTATTTAGTAATACTTTAGTATAGTATATATAGTATATATATATAGTAGTGTATAGTAGTACAGTATACAGTTATTGACTTTGGCCTTTCCATGTAGATAAAATATAGGGCTACCTGGAGTCAATGTGCAGATGTTACAGATGTTATCCAGTCTCTCTACATTTCAGAGTGACAAAGGAAGAATGTAACATATGCTATATGCAAAGTAACATTTCTTTTAAACAGATTTTTTTCACACTGCAGTGAATATGAACTTTCTGTTTTTAGAAATTAGATGGACTTTTCTCCTATTTCCTATATTGGAAACCAGTTCTGTCCCCTAATACAACAATGCAGCAACATTTGCTCATTTTAACATAAGGATATACAAACAAGTCATCTTAGGAATTTTTCATCATTAGCCTCATTAGGGTTAGAGTTATATTTGCCCATCCTGTTTAACACAAGCAATACAATAGATAAAGTGTAATATTTTAAACAAAATATTAAAATAAATGGTCTGTTTTGAGGTGGTTTCTTGGCCCTGTTATCCACGACAAAACATCATGCACATTAAGTCTTACAAATTTCACTTTACTGATCGTTATACAAAAGATGGGGACAAAAAAAAATATTATTTCAGACCTCCAAAACATTTTTTTTTTTTGGTGAATGCAGCGGTTAATGCTGACAGTGGTGTGTCCTGTCTTCCAGACTGTAGAGAAGTCTAACTAAACAAAGCAGTGTCATCCCATCATGTTTCTGATGGGAGGAATAAGACTTGCTCCCTACATATTTATTATAATGAATGAGCGTTTGTGTCTGTCTGATGTTGGCGGAAGCAGAATATATAGGTTATGCTGCATACATTAGTCAGATTACACGCATTACAGCTCACAGTAGGGAAGCACCTTTATCAACCTATGGCTGTAAATGTTCTGTTCAAAAGTGAACTCCTGCGCTTTCTGTTTCATTTATTTAAGACTATAAACGGGTCCAGATTCTCCCTGTGTTTTCCGGGCTGCAGCACTGGGAGGGCTTCCATGTAAAAATAGACATGAATTACAGTTGCGCAGCTGCACTGGAATTTCTCAGATACAACTTTCTAAGAGCCTGCCAAAGTAGCGACAGTAAAATGCTTCTTTACTTACCGATTTGAGCAGCAGCCGGTCGAGCTCCGGGCAGCAGAGTAAGAGGACTTGTTTCTGTCTCTCCCCACCTCCACCAAAAAAAAAAAAGGAGAAAAAAAAGAAGATTGCGGCTGTACAGGCTTGACTCTCTGATGGGGTCTGCGTCGCGCCTTTCACACAGTTGACAGGAAGAGACTAAAATGGGCAACAAGGCGAGAGCAGTGTCCGAGAGCTCCGACAGGGGGAGACAGATCAAAAATTACCTTCGAAAATCAGCTTCAGCGAGACTTCCTCTGAACTTCTGAAGAAAACTTATTTCTTCTCTCTAAATTCTACAGTATTGTTCATATCACCCTTCTCTTGTCGTCAGTGTCATTTGCTGACATCTAAGAAGCTAAGATATCTAAAGAATAAGATCACATAAATGACATGTCATAATGGCATAATGGTATTTCATAATGTACAAATAAAAATAATACATCCATTAAACCCTGTTACGGTTAAATCATACTCCTCTACTAAAAACAGTAGAGGATGATCTCACACGTTGCAACACTTTACCTATATCACTCATGGGAAGAGTTGCCACCATTAAAATGATGGTTCTTCCTAAAATCAACTATTTGTTCTCACTGATCCCTAATAAACCCTCCGTTGCTTGGTTTAAGTCAATAGACTCAAACATATCAAAATTTTTATGGAAGAACAAACCATCACGAATAAGGTTAAAAACTCTACAAAAGGCAAAAGGTACTGGTGGTCTAGAACTACCGAATTTTTATCACTACTTCTTAGCTAATAGATTGCAGTATGTTTCAAAATGGATCAAATCAAGCTCATTAGACAGGCCATGGTTGGACTTAGACCAAACACTATGTGGAAAAGTAAAAATTTCTGACCTGCCTTTCATTAGCTCTAGTATTAAGCATCATAACAGTTTTAAAAGCCTTAGCATAAGCACTTCTCTGACAGCCTGGTGGGAATTTTTAAAAATAACTAAGTCTTCACTCATCCCATGTAAACTAACACCCATTTGGAACTGTGGCACGTCACCATGTGGGGTGGGGTGGTTCCACGTCTGGTTTTCTGGTCTGCACTTGGGGGATTCTGGGGTGCCCGTG